>JBBPBX010010667.1:17189-36469 GCA_038048925.1 Garcialebias charrua
TTGTTGCTTTTTTTTTAATGTCCAGAGGACCAGACTTAGCTTTTTTAGATTTTTAGTTTGTTTTTTCTTAGTTCATATCTTAGATGTTATTACTGTTTTTCTTTTACTTTTTATTGTGGGGTGTAACTGGGACCCTGTGTACCAGTACATAATCTCGTTTCATCACATGTACCACATGTGGTGCAAATGACAATAAAGATTATCTGACTCTGACTCTTAGTTTAACATCTGACCTATTTCCAGTCACTTTAGCTGTTTCTACAGGTAAACAACAGCATAGGGTATTTGGCATCCAGTTGCATTTTATTTTTTTTAAAAGGTGCTGTATGTAACTTTCTGTAGCGCGCAGCACTTAGAAATATTTTCAACAGGGAAAGCATTCTGCTCCCTCCCCCTCAGAGCCATATATGGCTCTGCCCCCCGTGGTCTGCTGAAATTCAAATTCAAGCTCTGTTTTTATTGGCTGATTCAAATTCAAGCTCTGTTTTTATTGGCTGGTTACAAACTCTGTTTTTATTGGCTGGTTAACGGCGGGTCACTTTTGCTTTTTAGAAATGCTTATTTACCACCTGGAGAAGCAAGGGGACAATATTTTTTTTTAAAGTTTTTTTCAGAGATTACCTGTCTAACATCAGTCTGTCAGGAGATAGTGACAGAGTGAAGAAATATGTTAAAAATATATTTTTAGAAAAGTTACATATACCTTACAACAAATTGAGCAAAATATCTGGCGGATAAAGTTTATTTGTTGTTCAGTTTTTGTAACTACAGTGAGTAACACTTATGCAAGAAGCGAAAATTCCTTCAGGGTAATAAACCCCTTATATGAACTCATCTTTATTTTCTTTAGGTTTAAAGAGATCCAAGGTTGAACACGAGCAGTAAATCGAACTCGACAGTTTAAATTTAACAGGCCTTTGGATGATTTTCGGAGTAATTGCGATGGACTAATGATGGAGCACAGTTCATTGAAAATCACTCAGCTTCTGCCCACTAACCGACAGAGACAGACTGTTATTAAAGACACTTTTTACAGCCCCTTTGAATGTGTCAGAGCTGTGCCTGCTTTAAGTGTTAGACAAGAAAATGTGACCATCCATTTAGCAGGTAGACATTACCAGGAGAAAATGCCCATGGTTAAGTGCTCATTTATGTTTTTAAAAGCTCCTGGTGATGTAGAAAACCACCAGTCATGATCACTGGTCACCTTGGTAATAGATTTTTCCCCTTAAATTTCAGATTAGCATGCACAATCAATTTTTTCTGTTTTTTTTTTAAGTCAGCCCTTTGTCTATAAGTCTTTTCAGCGTGTCTGTTTGAAATCATCTCTTCATTTTGCAGTCTCAAGTGGTGCTGAACGTGCACTGCAGAGCGTGCGCTGTGTTTTGGTATCTGCTGCTTTACTGTTGATGTGCTGCAGGTTACAGAAACCTTCTCTCTGAACGGATGTGGGCACAGCTTTCTTCGTTGCGGAGCGTCAACATCTGTATGCTGTGCTCCCTCAGCACGCCCACCCTGAAGGAGGGCTTGAGGAAGAAGGGGGGAGGGAAGCTTCCTGTCACAATAGTTGAGAAAGTAAAAAAGAAAAGAAAGTTTGGCGGATCTGATTGGGCGGTGGGGTTACACACGCAGTAACACTGTAATTTCTCTGGAAACGACACGGTTTTCTGAATATTTAGGTTGCCAGGTTGATTGAACAGAGTTTGCATGTTTCTCTGTCTTTACGCTACAACTACAGGTACTCACATTTCAGCCTCATCAGTGCGGTATGAAATCCCGCTCTAAGGTGCTTCCACATAAAAACTTTTTTTTTACTTTTTATTTGTTTATTTGTTTACTGTCAGTCATTTTGGCTTCTTTGTGTTGTTTTTTAGGTCAAAAATGTGCCGAGAAGTTTTAGCTTCTCTCCATTGACTCCCTATATCAAGTCCAGAATTTAATTTAAAAAAAATCTTACTTCTAACCTACAAAGCCCTCAACAACCTAGCTCCATCTTATATTAGAAATCTTATTGTTCCATTTTTATCCAACAGAGCACTTCGCTCTCAGACTGCAGGCTTACTCGTGGTTCCTAGAGTTTCCAAAAGCAGAATGGGAGGAAGATTGTTCAGTTATCAGGCTCCTTTCTTGTGGAACCAACTTCCAGTTTCTGTCACTAAGGCTGACACATTATCCAGTTTTAAGACTGGTCTCAAGACATTCCTTTTTGATAAATCCTATAGTTCGAGTTGGCTTGTTATGCTGCTATAGGCTTAGACTACTGGAGGACAAATTGACCTCATTTCCTTAAATAATTTGCTTAAATTGAATAGTTTTCATTTGATAATATTTCTATCTTAACGTGATTCTTGACCTGCCATTGTGTATCTATTCCTCTCAAACCCAACCAGTTGAAGCAGATGGCCACTTGTCCTGAGCCTGGTTCTGCTAAAAGTTTCTTCCTCATGAGGGAGTTTTTCCTTTCCACTGTCACCTTCATGCTTGCTCAAGATGAGAGTTCTGTGATGGAGTTAAATTCAAAGCAGTCTGCTCCTCAGATAATTAATGTTAAATTATTGTTTTTATATGTGAAAGTTTCTGTTCAGTGCCCTGAGGTGACTTATGTTGTGACTTGGTGCTGTATAAATAAACTGAATTTAATAAAATAAACAAAATGTAAACAGAAAGTTGTATTTTGCAGCATTTAGAACAGTTTTTAAATCCACCGGTTTAGACAATAAATATTAATGATTATTTACATTCCCCCCCTTAAAGCAATACTGATCAACTTATACAAAGTACTAAGTTGTATATTACAGACATAATGGAAAGTAAGAAGTAGTAGTAAAATATTAAGCACTTTGTTTATCATAATCTCACAAGATAAAATAGCACTTTTTGGATCCCAGCAGGGGAAACTCACATACATTAGCAATAGTATTACCGTATTTTTCAGATTATAAGACTCACAGTTGATTTTTAAGAAAATTAAAAGATTTTATGTGCTCCTTATTGTCTGAAAAACATGGTACAGTAGACAGACAAGAAAAATAAAGAATATGCATTACCGGTAAATTGATTAAACAAAGTACAGTAGCATAAAAATCACTTTTTCCTTATATACAGTATTAATTAAACAAAATAGGATAAATAGAGTTAATTTCTTGAATGAACAGTGTCAATGTGTAAGTTCTCATTATTTTGGTTAATTAAAAAAATCAACAAAATAATGAAACCGGAGTCAAAAGTTTCATGCTTATCATGTTGTCCAGTCTAAGTTTCCCTCTCTTTACGTCTCAGTCTGATGAGGCCAGCTGCCTCTCAGTTGGTCTAACAACAGCTGAGTTATTAACATGTCATTTCCCGGAAAATATTAAAACCATAAAACCTTTATTTTACATACAACCTTGGTTGGTTGTGAAACCTTTGTTGCTAACGGAGCTCAAGTGAAAATCCAAAAACCACCGATGCTCGTCGTGACTGAAGGAGCGGTGACGTCAAAGTCAAAGTCAAAGTCAACTTTATTGTCAGATCTGCAATATGTACTGTACAGGACATACACGGGACCGAAATTGCGTTTCTCTCATGACGTGTCAGTTAACGGATGAGAAGTTTGTTTTCATGTTTGATCGAGATAACACGTTGTCGTACGCGACGCATGCTGACATCACTTCCTGTAACACAACCTAAACAAAAACAAGTCATCTGTCTGCCAGCAGAAATGTGTGAACCGCAGTGCGTGGTGCTTTGAGACCTTTAAATGCACAACGTGCTGACGGAGAGGAAAATCACGGGTTGCTTCTAATCAGCTGCAAAAAATCAGGAAAGAAAAAAAAGCTCAGTCAGAGCAAAGAAGACTCTTCTTCACACGTCTTAAACGTCTTTGGTGTTCAGTCCTGTGTGCTGCTGGACATGAGGGGGTGTGCAAAACCACAGATTTCCCTTCCTAAGAACAAATCCTGATCAAATGGGTTTTGAAGTTTCAACTGAAGTCCGTGCGCAGTAAAAATGATAAGCATCACTGCTCGCTTCGCAGTCGTATTATTTCCATAATTAGCTGGTTCTGCGCCGAGTGATAAACTGTAAATCAACATTCTGAGTAGAAATGGCGAAGCTTCTCGTCACACGGCCAAATACACTTGAAAGATGATGAGATTAATATCATGGTGGAAACTGTTGCTCAGTTATTGCAGCTGGAGAACAAAACACAATTAAGAAAAATTTGAAGGATTTTTACACACATTGATCTCAGAACATTAAATTCTGGATGAAATCCTGATGCTTCAATGGTGTTGTTCACTGTCACAAACAGTAGCTCGTCCGTTATTCCTGCACTGTAGAATGTCTAACAACAAACTTCCAAAATGTGATTTGTATGTGGAAAGTTATACATAGAACAAATATTTCCTAGTTTAAATATTTAAATTAAAATAATGCTACCCAATCCGGGTCCAGGTCAGGGTCAGGGTCCGTCGGATAGTCGAACCTCGGATTCAGGAGAAGCAGTGCAGTTGTCAGGGCCGGCCCAAGCCTCCACGGGGCCCTAAGCGAAATTTTGTTTGGGGCCCTCTATTTCTCTTAAAAATGTGGATTACTGCAATCAACTGTCAGATGATTAGCTCATTCACCCACCTAACATAAACTCATTGCAAATCTGACAGTCATGTTTACATTATCCTATATGTATATACTAAAAGTAACAAAAGAAAAAAGAACACCAGTATGCAATGAATGTTAAAGCAAAAGTGTCATCTGGCTTATTATCTTTGGTTCCAAAGAACTGCAGCAGTAATGATCAAAATAATTTGTAGTACAAGATCAACAACAAACAGATGAAATAAGTTAGATGCATAAAAATAAATTAAACTGTGCAAAAAACACAAAATAAAATAAAATATCAAGGAAATCCTTAAATAATGTAAATTACAATTACTTGACACCACATAAAATGGTTTAAAAAAGACATATAATAATAATAATAATGTCTTTTCCTGTCATCTGCGTATGTTTCCCATACACAGACGAAATTCGTCTCTGCATTTAACCCAACCACCTACCAGGTGGTGCAGTGAGCAGCCCGAAAGTGCCCGGGGAGCTGGAGAAATAGGTGTGCACTCATAGACACCCCAAGGTGGGTAGTGGCCGGGGCGCGAACCCGCGTCCTTCGGGTCCCAAGTCAAAAGCCCTGCCACTAGACCCTCTTGGCTCCATATGTTGAATAATTAGTTCTTAAATATATGTAAATGTATGCAATAATTTGCAAAAGCTGAACATAAAATATTAAATATGATCATATAGAAATCATTACTTAAAAATTTCAATTCCACTTAGGGGGCCCCGGGGCCCTAAGCAGCCGCTTAGTTTGCTTATGCCTTGGGCCGGCCCTGCTGGTCGTGGAACAATGGACCAGCTCTACACCCTCAGCAGGGTCCTGGAGGGTGCGTGGGAGTTTGCCCAACCAGTTTACATGTGCTTTGCGAACTTGGAGAAGGCGTTTGACCGCATCCCTTGGGGACCCTGTGGGGGGTACTCCGGGAGTATGGGGTACCAGGCCCTTTGATACGGGCTGTTAGGTCCCTGTACGACCGGTGTCAGAGCTTGGTCCGCATTGCCGGCAGTAAGTCAGGCTCGTTTCCAGTGAGAGTTGGACTCCGCCAAGGTTGCCCTTTGTCACCGATTCTGTTCATAACTTTTATGGACAGAATTTCTAGGCGCAGCCAAGGTGTTGAGAGGATCCGTTTTGGTGGCCTTAGAATCGCTTCTCTGTTTTTTGCAGATGATGTGGTCCTATTGGCTTCATCAGTCGTGATCTACAGCTTTCACTGGAGCGGTTTGCAGCCGAGTGTGATGCGGCCGGGATGAGGATCAGTTCCTCCAAATCCGAGGCCATGGTCTTGAGCCGGAAAAGGGTAGCATGCCCTCTCCGGGTCGGGGAGGAGGTCCTGCCCCAAGTGGAGGAGTTTAAGTATCTCGGGATCTTGTTCACGAATGAGGGAAAACTGGAGCGTGAGATCGATAGGCGGATAGGTGCAGCATCCGCAGTGAAGCGGGCGCTGTACCGGTCTGTCGTGGTGAAGAGAGAGCTGAGTCAAAAGGCAAAGCTCTCAATTTACCGATCGATCTACGTTCCCACCCTCATCTATGGTCATGAGCTTTGGGTTATGACCGAAAGAACAAGATCTCGGATACAAGCGGCTGAAATGAGTTTTCTCCGCAGGGTGTCTGGACTCTCCCTTAGAGATAGGGTGAGAAGCTCAGTCATCCGGGAGGGACTCGGAGTAGAGCCGCTGCTTCTCCACATCGAGAGGAGCCAGTTGAGGTGGCTCGGGCATCTGGTTAGGATGCCTCCTGGACGCCTCCCTGGTGAGGTGTTCCGGGCATGTCCCACCGGGAGGAGACCCAGAGGAAGACCCAGGACACGCTGGAGGGACTATGTTTCTCGGCTGGCCTGGGAACGCCTTGGGATTCCCCCAGAGGAGCTGCTCCAAGTGGCTGGGGAGAGGGAAGTCTGGGCCTCCCTACTTAGGCTGCTACCCCCGCGACCCGACCCCGGATAAGCGGAAGAAAATGGATGGATGGATGGCATGCTACCCAATCTACCCTACAACATACCCTGATGCCCTCTGTGAATAGCAAACAACCATCAGGGTGCTAACGATCCATCATTAGACTGATGGTCCTCCTTGATCATGTGAGCAGCTGGTTTCAGGCGGTCATCAGCCAACTGGTTGATCCACTGTGAGGGGGTGCTATTTATAAGACTAAGCTGAATACAGCAGCTCAGACTGAGGAAGTCTTTCGGACGAAAGACGAAACGTTTCTACAATTTTTTTTGCTTCGTTTTGTTTTTTGAATGTCCAGAGGACCAGACTTAGCTTTTTTAGACACCCTACAACATGTTAAACTGTCGGTCTAATAACTTTCTGTGAAAGATTTTTGTTTCTAATGCTATTTCAGCCATAATATATCATATATTTTTACACTTTAAGTGTTTAGCGTATATATTAGTGTATATCTTAAACTGTTTCTCTTTATACTTTATATTTTTGCTATTTTTGGGTGTGACTGGAATCTTGGGTACACAATTTTGTTCTTCCTCATGTACCACAAGTGATGCAAAGAACAATAAAGAACCTTGAACCTTACTGCAGGAGTACAACAAACAGATAGAAGTTAAATCACCCAACCTGACCACAAATTATAGTCTTATTACAGAATAATTTGAATCGGTTAGGTGTGCATTGTTTTTTTAATGTGTATAATCTTAGGTTGGCTTAGAAAAGTTGTTGCTATGTTTACTGTTTTTTGTCACAAGATGTACATATTATTACAAAATGAGATATTCCCTCTTTAAATAACAACATAAATGTTTTTGCATAAAGGTAAAACTTGAAATGTGGAAAAAAAATATCTAAAAATGTTCAAGTATCTTTATTGTGATTCGCATCACATGAGGTGGAACGAAATTGTGTACACAAGGTCCCAGTTGCGTCCAAAAATATCAACTATAAAAAGAAGCAGGATATAAAGAAGCACCAGCTGCTTTGTTTACCGTACTAGACTTTGGCAATTTAGAGATTTTCTCTGTAAATTTTGCACCTTTCCATTTTTTTTTTCTTTTTTCAATAGGCCATGTTGAGAACAAATTTGAGCTCTTTGTCAGATGGATGTTTCGTGTTCTGCCCTGTCCCTGTGCAGGGATGGAGAGGGCAGCCTTCACATTGATGCACACCGACAGTAATCATAGAGCTCGGGTAGATTCTCCTCATTCAGGAGCAGCGTGTTTGAAGCCACGGTTGATTTTACCACCGTCTGTTCAGAGAGTGGCACACCTGACATGGACTTGAATAAGTTTTTGAAGGGAAAAAAAATAGATATTTTGATTTTTTTTAAATAAAAGTTCCATTCAGAGGTAGTCAAAAGTAGAGCAGTAATTTACCACCACAGCGTGATCCTTTGTGAACCGCTGAGCTTTCATTAAGAAGTTCCGATTTATTGTGCGTGCTCGTTTTACGGCCACAGTCCTCGGCTCCAAAATCATTAGCACGATCGAAAAGCATGCCTCTTTGTTTGAGTACAGCCTTTCTCCTCGTGTTCCAGTTTTTTTGCGAGTGTGCACATGCACAGCTGAAGGGCAGCTGAGCTGTAGAGAACAGAGAGCTGTTGTCAGACTGGGACAGTTTCAGAAAGCAACTGTAGCAAAAATATCAAGTAATGCCTTCATTCCACAAACAAGGGGCATCCTCTTGGACTGGGCACATGATAACGTTACAAAAAGAACAAAGCAACAAAAGTGCTGTCAGCAGTTATTCTGTTTGGAGGCCTAATGAAATAGGAATTTATAATGATTTACTTTTTTGCCCTTTATAGCAGAACTTTTATTAGAAGTTCATTTAGTTACAAACCTTACGTTCTTTGTAACGAATGCATACCGCCCGCCTCTTTCAAGCCATCGTTCCACAAAGTTAGTGCCATTTCAACAAATCATAAATCAAAACGTTCAACTCGTTCAGGAGAAGGGTACTGATTTTGGTATTGGTGCAGCTTTAGCTTTTTGAAATATTTAGCCTTTTCTGCCACTTTTTTTTGTCTCAATGAAAATGAATTAAGCTCATTTTACATCCTTCAAATTTTTAGATCTGTTTACAGCCTTTTACTGCTCCTTTTACATTTTGGTCTTCAGCTTCTTTCAGCTTCCTTGTGCAAATTTAAACTTTTTTGTAGCTACTTTCAGCTAATATCAGTTGTTTTTTTCAGCTGTTTTGTGATCCTTTTAGATCACATATGTCATAGTCAAGGCCCGTGGGCATACATCCTGCCCGTGAATTAGTTATCTATGGCCCCCTGGATGATATTTAATTACTAGTAGAACCGGCCCGCAGGCCACAGCCGCCCACTGGTGTTTTGCACGCACCAACACTACATTCCCCACAATGCAACGGTGGTAAGGGTGGGGCCGATCCGATCCGGAGTCGTGTCTCATGAACCCAGAGTAATAGGACGCGCCTCACGTTACATTCAGGAAATCCATTTCATAGTTTGCAGCCAGCTACAGCGTGCGGACTGAGTGAGTAGCACTTTAGCTAACAGCTAGCCAACTTTTCATCGTAACATATCCGCTGTGTGGAAGTATTTTACACTAAACACTGCAAGACAGCAATGTGCAATGTTTGCAGAGCCATAGCGCCACATTAAACCACGGTCAAGTTAGTTTTACATTGGACATTCGAGCTCTGGGGCTTCAGAGGGACGCCACTCTTGCTGAACCGAAACAGAGAGACAGACCACGGACAGTCCGACCCGCTGTTTTGCCCGTCTCGTAGGAGGGACAGGCTGAGAGCAGCTGACCGAAATCAGAGCGCCCGCCCCGGATTGAACAATAAAAACACACCGCTGAAGCCACGGAGCTCAAATGTTCACTGAGAAGTTGCTAAACTTCATCATAATTAATGACCAACAGCTATCAGCTGTAGAAAATGAAGGATTTCACAGCTTGATACTTGCAGCCAACAGTAAACAATCATAAAAAAGCATATTAAAGGTGCTATATGTAACTTTTCTAAATATACTGTATATTTTTAACATATTTCTTCACTCTGTCACTATCTCCTGACAGACTGATGTTAGACAGGTAATCTCTGAAAAAAACTTTAAAAAAATATAGTCCCCTTGCTTCTCCAGGTGGTAAATAAGCATTTCTAAAAAGCAAAAGTGACCCGCCGTTAACCAGCCAATAAAAACAGAGTTTGTAACCAGCCAATAAAAACAGAGCTTGAATTTGAATCAGCCAATAAAAACAGAGCTTGAATTTGAATCAGCCAATAAAAACAGAGCTTGAATTTGAATTTCAGCAGACCACGGGGGGGCAGAGCCATATATGGCTCTGAGGGGGAGGGAGCAGAATGCTTTCCCTGTTGAAAATATTTCTAAGTGCTGCGCGCTACAGAAAGTTACATATAGCACCTTTAATTAAAAATCATAAGAAAACTGTATTAAAAAAACAAAACAAATCATAAACCGCTACATTATAAAACAATGTAAAATACTAAAAACAGGAACATGTTTGTGTTGATTTATGCCATGAACTTAGCAGATGTAAAGCCATTTAATATTTTATTTAATTCATTTATTCATTCATTTAAAAGAGCCAAAATAAAACAAATTAATCAAAAAGAAAACTTTGAATGAAAAGAGTGCAGAAAGAAGAAAAAAAAATCTTATACTGTATCACCCCATTATAATAAACATTGAACCAGTCCGTCCCTTGGCTTGTAGCAAATTTGTTTTTTTGGCCCTCGGTGTATTTGACTTTGACACCCCTGTTTTAGATGATTTCTGCTAACTACATTTTCATGCTTCTAACTTCTTTCAGCTAATTTCAACTTGTTACACTCTTTTCAAGCTTATTTGTGAAACATTCAACTTTTTCTGCTATTTCAGCTATTTAGCTGCTTTTTGCTAATTTTAGCTTTATCAGCTAATTCAGATTCAGATTCAGTTTATTATTGCCATTGTCAATGAACAGGATTCACAGACTAGGAATTTGCTTCAGCATATTATTCCACATCTGGTTAGGATGCCTCCTGGACGCCTCCCTGGGAAGGTGTTCCGGGCATGTCCCACCGGGAGGAGACCCAGAGGAAGACCCAGGACACGCTGGAGGGACTATGTTTCTCGGCTGGCCTTGGAACGCCTTGGGATTCCCCCAGAGGAGCTGCTCCATGTGGCTGGGGAGAGGGAAGTCTGGGCCTCCCTACTTAGGCTGCTACCCCCGCGACCCGACCTCGGATAAGCGAACGAAAATGGATGGATGGATGGATGGATGGATATTATTCCACATTTTTTGCACTCATTTCAACTTTTTCCTGCCTAATTCAGTGATGTGCTTTCTCTACTTCTGGTAATTTAAGTTTCTTTCTGCTTTTAAAGTTACTTTTCAGCTGTTTGTAGCTAATCAGCTTTTTTCAGATAATTTCCTCTTTTTTCATGCTCATTTCTGCTTCTTTCGGCTTAATTAGGCAAACGTGTTATTTCTGCTTTCTTCTGCAAATTTAAGCTTCGGCTACCTTTTTGACTATCTTTTTAGCATTTTTTAGCTAATTTCAACTGTTTTCAGATCAATTTTTTTTTTGCAGTAACATCAGCTACTTTCAGCCTAATTAACTTATTTCTACTACTTTCAGCTTATTTCTGTTATTTTAGCTGTTTTATGCAGTTTTTAGCTTTTTCAGCTAATTCCACTTTTTTCTTGTTTCATCTCTTTCCACTTCCTCCTTGTAGTTTAAGCATTCTTCATTTTCAGCCTTTTGTTTGCTAATAGCTTTTTTAGCTAATTTCCTCATTTCTGTTCTCATTTTTGCTTATTGAAACCTAATTTAGCAAATATGTGTTATTTCTGCTTTCTTCTGCTAATTTAGACTTGTTCTTCCTTTTCAGCTAAATTCAATATGTCTTTTAGCTAATTTCAGCTGTTTTTCAGCAAGTTCTTCAGCAATAAGCATTCAAAATGTATGTCTTGTTCTTAAACTTTTAAGGGAATTTTAAAAATCATTTTTTTACAGTGAGAGTAACTTTTTGCCCCTGCGGTAAATTCGACAACACAGCTGGAGACTTTTCCATTTTTTCCTTTTAGCTACATCAGTTGCTGACGCTGCAGAATCGTGTTGTTAAAAATTCCCTCGAGTGTTTACATTGAGGCGTGTCATTACTTCTCCCACAGGTGCACTCAAACTCATTCACTCGTAAAAACTTTATTTCTTCTTCTTAGAAGCGGTAAAACACGCCAAGAGTTTTTACCATACTCCGTCTTGCTAATGATCTTCATCTGGTACAGGGCATGTAATTTACTAAAACATAAACACACACAAAAAAATTTGCTCAGCAAACGATTTTTTAATTATATTTTTTAGAACCTTTTATATTTAATCTTGTATGTAATTGCCTGTGAGGAAAATCCTTTCAGTTTGTGGTGAAAAAGGCAAACTTTCTCACTGAATCACACCGAACTGCAGATTAATAGTAATGTATTCGTTACAAAGAAAATAAAAACTCATTACATTATTGACATTTTTATTAGGGATGCACCGATCCACATTTCTCACTTCCGATCCGATACTGATACTTAAGAACTGGGTATCTACCGATACGATACTTTTCCGATCCGATAATGTTCAGGTATGTGAATCTGTATAATGAAATTTTTGTGCTGAGACTATAAAGTTATGTGTATTTTGGAATGTTTTCTATACTATAAAGACTATACTGTTAAAGTTTGTGAGTTTCCTGTTGTAAGGCTCAAGAGTGTCTTCATTGGTTTTAACTCACACAATGTTAAGACGGTAGTCACAGAATATGATGGAACACAAGTGCTCTTTGAAGCTGAATCGGAAATATCGGCAGGTTGAATCCGATATCCGATACTTAAATTATGCTGGTATCGGATACCGATACCGATACTGGATCGGATCTGCCCCATCCCTAATTTTTATTAATGCACCTTTCTGTGTATTTCTAAATATAAAGGCTTTGGTAATTTGAGAACAACTGTTGGTTCTCACTCACTATCTCACAGAGTATTTATGTATTTGCAGCAGTGTTCACATTTATTCTCCTATTTCACTGAACTTTTCTTTAAACTCTTTATATCCATTATTTTATGTAAAAAACTGCAGAATGTTCAATTCATAAATGGCATAAGTCTGACCTCTAGTGGGTGTGAACCCATCACACAATATGGACGAGTTGTGTGATCAAAATACTGTACAGTAAATCACCAATGGAACATGGAAGACACGCAAGTAGAAGAAACAGGAAATGTATGCTACAACATGAATTTTGAATATCTCATTCTGAAAATCCTTCTATATTAAATAGTTGCAAAGGATCATTGTCACAGCCTAATGATTTATTTTATCAGTACTTTTAACTGAACCAGTTCTCTTAAAATGAGTGTAAAAACTAAACGGTGTCAAAAGAAGATATGCTGTTGTATAATAAGTACTGTACAGTATTTAGTTCATATTACATGCCCAGGTTTTATTATTGTTTTCTTGTTTTTATAATAGAAAAACAAGTTTGTTCATGTAAATTGTTTATAGTAGCTTCTGAATGATGAAAACCACGTTATTTCACATCAAAACTGCATTTCTGTAACATGAAAATGCAACATTTTGTTCCTAATGAGCACATTGACTGACATCACAGCTGCTGTTCCGCAGATCACCACCAGATGGCAGAAAAGTCCAGCTGTTGAACTTTAAAGACAGTACTTCCCCGAGGTGCTTTTATATAGGAACATCTACAAAGTTACTATAGAAGGGCTTCTGACAAACTTCTGTCAGTGTTGAGATGGAAGTCTGTTTAAATTGCATCTGCAAAATCCAAGTGTCCACCATTTTTGCTTCAGAATCATTTTCTACTCGAAAAGAAGAAGAAGAAGATTGTGATTAACTTACGAGCACTCAGCAATGTTTTTGTTTGTTTGTTAATATTACAAGAAAATTTTGAGGCTTTAACATCCATTTATTCCCAGATATTTTATTCTGATCAACGGTGGCACAGTTGGTAGAGCTGTTGCCTCTCAGCAAGAAGGTTGCTGGATGGAATCCCAGACAGGGGGACATTTCTGGGTAGAGTTTGCATGTTCTCTCCATGCATGTGTGGGCTTTTATCTGGGTACTCTGGTTTCTACCCACAGACCAGAACATGTTGCTAACTGGTAATGCAAAATTGGAGCTAACTGGTAATGCGAAATTGGATGGATGGATGGATGGATGGATGGACTGTGTTTTATAAACACCAATAATTATTGGAGTCATCTGTGTCTGTTAGCAAAACATCTCATGAACCATTTTGTTTAGATTTAATTGAAACGCTCAGAAAACAGTTATTGGGTGTACAACTACAACAGGTTACAATTTTTTTTTAATCAATTCAAGATGGCCACCATAGCCACAGACTCTAGGAAACTCCCAAATGGCCATGACAACTAATTTTACAGACATTGAGGTAAACCCTGGTGTGGTAGTAGCTGAGAGTCATCCACAACACACGATCTGAAGACAAAGAAACACTGAAAGACACAGGACCACAGGTTTATCCGGATAGTGTTTCAGTGCTTTGCAGTGTGCACTGTGTGGTGGGTGGGAAGGGGGTGGTGGTTGTGTGAATGGGTGAATAAAAAAGACACTACAAAGCCTTCTGTTTAGCTGCTCAGGTTAATTGGTGCTCTCTGTAAATGCAAAGCATTTATCATTTTTCCAGCTCTGCATCGGTAACAATAGGAACCAGACGCTGGAAGCTGCAGCCGAGTGCAGAGTGGAAACTAACGAGCTAGCTCCCATGCTTTGGCCTGTTTCTCTTTGAAGTGAAGCTAAATGACCCTCTGTGAGCCCTGCGACCCAAAGTCTGACCTCCAGTTGGAGGTTCCTCTAGAAACGAGCTGCGCTCTGTCTCTAGGGGAGGATGGATGTGGATTTTACAGGAATGCTGCATGTGTGAAGGTACATATGCTTGTCTGTGTGTTCGGACCAGAGGCCGAGAGTGAAAGAGGGAACATTTAAAAAAAAAAAAACTGATCAATAGTGGGGGAGAACCAATTAGGCACAAAGAGACCTATTCAGAATTCTTCAGTGCTATAGGAAGGATGTAGTATTTTGAAACTCTACACAAAATGAAATCTCATGATGGAGAGAACTGAGCCATATTGTTGCCTGGTGTTATTCCTTCATTTTGTGCTCTTAAGTCTTTCTTTGTAATGTGGTGGATGGTTCAGGATGCTTGGGAGTCGCATAGAGGTTGGTGGCTGCGTGTGAACATTCTTGTGGTGTAATTCAATTGAAAGTAAACTTCCCTAGATGAAGAGTTTTGAGTGAACGTGAGCCTTGTATAGTTTTAGCAGCACTGAAGGTGAATGTTAGTCTGAATGGTATTGTCACATGTGTTTGTGGAAGATGATGAAGACGTGTTTTCGGTTATCCTTCAGCTTTTTCTAGTCTTGACATCGTGGACCATTTTCAAACACAAGGCCTAATATTCTTCGTTTTAATTTTAATATTCCTCAAAAAAACGTGGTAAATTATATTTACTGGTGGTATCACCAGGAAGCAACCAATCAAATGACAATTTGAATCATTTAAACATTATTTTGTTTACAGCTGGAGACAGAGAAGCTTCAGCTGCTGTTCCAGAAACACAAACGTGTTCCAGGATCTCATGTAGAGACGGACCATGACTGATAACCGTGTTGTTGACAAAATAAATTGTCTCTATTTATGGACGTTATTAATGCACATTATTAACATTATTAGAATTATTGCAGACAATCCACAAGCTACAATGAAAGCAAAGCTATTACAGGTAGTCCCCGACTTACGAACGAGTTCCGTTCCTACGTGACGTCGCAAGTCGAATTTCATCATAAGTCGGAAAATACGTCCAAACTGCACCTTATACGTACAATTCTGTATTTTACCAAGCACTTAGCCTATCCTAACACAGTACCCTACATAATTATCAAAAAACACATACATTTGGAGCCATAATTAAGGGGAAAAAGAGTTAATAACCTACTGGGAGCTGGTGAAGCCTTCCTCCGCCTGTTCGCATGTTAGCTCATTGTTCTTCCAACATCTGAGGCTGCCTGTAGTTCGCGCGGTCCAAACTGTTTACAGTAAGGCCTGTTAGCATGTTAGCTCCATGCATTTGGAGCCATAATGAAAGGAAAAAAGAGTTAATATCCTACTGAGAGCTGGTGAAGCCTTCCTCCGCCTGTTAGCATGTTAGCTCGTTGCTCAGCTGTAGCCTCTCTGCCTCGTAAACCTCTGGTCCAAACAAATGTCTCCTGTACTTTTCCACGCGCGGTCCAGAGTTTTAGAACTCTTACCTTAGGCCCTGTTTACACGGACACTGTGTGGGGGAAACGCAACTTTTGGGTATGTTAATTAGGTTGAAAGTTTTGCGTTGACATGGGCGAATTCTGTGGATACGACTCTCTCCCCCCCACCCCCCGTACTCATGAATTTACTGTAGTTACCATGCTGGGCCATTAGATGGCGCTGTGATTTTTGGAACCTTCACTACTGCGCATGCGTGCCACTGCTGCCTGAGGTAAACAGAGCACACGAGGCAGCCTGTTTTCCTCTCTGGCTAAAAGTTCAGCTACTACAAGTTGTTGTCAACAAGTTAACAACAAGGTAAAGCTGGAATTTGGATAAGAGTCAACAGATTTGACACCAAGTGGGGCCGCTTCATCTGCGCACCAGTTGCTGACTGGACCGGAACCGAGTCAACATGTCTGACTTTAGTCCGTGAGAATCAGCTGATTTACAGCAGCGCTACAAGGTAAACAATGTTCTTAATAATGTTTCCTTGTGTTTAGTTCGATCACAGAACAACCAACTGAGGTTTTATTTTTATTTTTTTCCTGCGAGGTCGAAGCTGTTCCACGAAGCGGACCGGCGGTTCGGATGTGGGTCCAGTGACAGTGTCCACCAGGATGAACAACAGAGTCCAGTTCATTAAAGTTCGGTTAACGTGTTTTTAAAAGTGTTCAATTTAATTCTCAGTGTTTGTGACATGAGTTTGTGGTGTTGGATAAATAAATAAATTAAAAATCAACCTGGTGTCTTCATTTTCAGCAGCATGTTAGGCATGACGTAACGAGTCCAGATAGCTTCATTTAGCTCAGATAAATTTAAATATCTCCCACGCTAACATAAATACTGTTTATTATTGTTAAACTGTTAATATATAGCACATTTAGTATGTTATAGTGCAGCGTGACACGTGAAATGTCCGACTGCCTCGTTAACAGACAACTGGATCCAGGCAGCTGGCTCTCTTCCAACACAGATGCAGGTAAGGTGTAGAATAATTAAATATGAGAATCAAAATATATTCCATCAGCTATAGTTCAGAAAGTGGTGCGTGTGTCCACTGTCCAGTCCACCGCCATTGTTAAAATGCCGGCTGTCTGCGCGTGCGTGCTGCGTGCATGTGTTCAAACAAAAGCTCCACGGGAGATGTTTACATTATCAACGGGGGGTCAGCGAAAAACTTCCACTTTGAGAGCAGGGTCAGAAAAGTATCGGTGTCAAAGAGGGGGGCCAGTGAACTCGTGTAGGCGATAAGCAAAGTCGCAAAGAGAAAGTAGCGGTTACACTCAAAATACGCGCCGTGTAAACTGGCCCTTACTCTTACCAGAGTAAGGTCTGTTAAGCCTGGTTTATGGTTGACGCGTCGCATAGGGCGCGAGAGAGCGGGCGGTTAAAGTGACGCAATCGCATAGTCCCCGCCCCCGCGCTTTGGCCCCGCGCGTCGGTTTGGTGCGTGTCGCGCACCTCTGAATTTTTGAAACTCCGCAAGCCTAGCGCGCGCCGAATTGATTGACAGCTCGAGTAGGGACCTCACCGACAGCCTTCACGCCAGAGCCTGCAGCTGTCTGCGCCGCTGTGGTCGTGGAAACGGCGTTGCGACGCATGGAGGAATGTTTTTTATGTGAAATGTGAAAAATCCCTAGATAGGTTGCACCGGTGTATAGGTCGCACCTACGTTTAGCTCTGCTGCAAATGTCTGCCACAGGAGCACACAGCAAGGCTTTTAAGAAGATTAACATTTAAAAACAATTATTTGTTTGATAAAAATGATAGCAAATATGTGTCCGAGCTGAACTTTTCCTTAATAAATGAACGTAATTGTGAAATGAGCTGGATTTAAAAATTTGTTTTGCCGAAAGTGATAACGAGCAATATTCATTCATTCAACCTTTATTTATACAGGCTAGCCTCGTTGAGTCATGGGGACTCATTTACAAGAGGGACCTGTCTCACTCACACCAAACAACCATCCACTCTCACACTCACACCTAGGGTCAATTTAGAGTCACCAATCAGCCTAACAAGCATGTTTTTTGGTCTGTGGGAGGAAACCGGAGTACCCGGAGGAAACCCACGCATGCACGGGGAGAACATGCAAACTCCACCCAGAAAGGCCCCGGACCGGGATTTGAACCGGCAACCTTCTCGCTGAGAGGCAGCAGCTCTACCAGTTGTGCCACCGTGCTGCCCAAATATATAGGTGTATAGGTCGCAGGCCTTGAAAAAAAAACATGAAAAGGTGTGACCTATACACCGGAAATACGGTATATATATTCTATCATTTCATGCAAATTTGTAAGATGATGTCAGTGGACCTTTAATCTACTTAACTAGAACAAATAAATCCATCAAAACGGGTTAGGGTTGCAACAAAAGTCAATCGTTGCACATATTGACGTAATGGGTTAGTCCACGCTTTGTTTTTTTAGTTTTTTATTTTGTATGCTTTTCAACTTTGTTTCTTGCAGCTTTGTCTATCCTGAGCAGCCACAAATGTTTTGTAGTTTTGTCATAAATTGAACCATGAAACAAATTTGTTGCATGTGTGAGCAACGTGTATATCGGTGCCGTGCAGTCAGGGGAGACGGTGCCTCACCTGTTATCATGACAAGTAAAATACTATCAATGATAAGAGAAAATACATTTGACTTCTTGACTGTTCTACAAAACTGTTTTATAAAACTGTTTTCTGAATTATTTCAACACTTCAGTGGTCAAAATCACAGAATTTACGCATTGCCTGTTCAAACACGTGGGAGAAATGAGGGGTGAGGCAGTGTAGTGCTGTGTCATACACATTAAATGAAGTTGGCGGTTGGTGCATGTCCATTGTTTTCTCTCTTTACATCGCCAGTATCAGAGTCAGAGAATCTTTATTGTCATTTGCACCGCATGTGGTACATGTGATGAAACGAGATTATGTACACAGGGTCGCAGTTACATTCAACAACAAAATGTAAGAGAAAAACAGTAATAACATCTAGGATTGACTAAGAAAAACATCAACTAGAAATACACTATGCACTAATGTAATAGAAAAGAAAATCATTACAAACAGCAGCACGAACATGAGTCTGTATGAGCAAATGGTCACAGATGAACACAGCAACAAGAAAACAGATCAGTATCAGCATGATGTGATATTTTGCAGTGATTATTCTTATTATAAATAATAAATAATAGATAAATGTCCATTTTTGTCATCTGTGTATGTTTCCCATACAAGACGAAATTCGTCTCTGCATTTAACCCAACCACCACCAGGTGGTGCAGTGAGCAGCCATAGAAAGCGCCCGGAGAGCTGGGGAAATAGGTGTGCACTCATAGACACCCCAAGGTGTGTAGTTGCCGGGGTTCGAACCTGGGTCCTTCGGGTCCCAAGTCGGAAGCCCTGCCACTACACCTTTATTTATTCATGAGTCTAAC
>JBBPBX010010667.1:37392-57470 GCA_038048925.1 Garcialebias charrua
TCCGGTCACAAATTCATGTAGAACACCGGACGCCATCTTAGGTTAGCTGCCGGGAGTCGGCCCGAAGACTGGTGACCAGGATGGCTTCATATGGATTAATTACGAGCTGGAAACGTCTCTGTGAACTTTGTGGATGTCTAAGGCAGCAGCGGATTTATCGCAGATCGTGCCAGGCCGCCGCGGGAACACCTCCGGCCGGCCTGGCTACACCTCCGGCCTGGCTCTGGCCTGGCTAGCTCCAGAAGCTAACACGGGAGCTAACACGGTAGCCGGCCGAAGACTGGTGACCAGGATGGCTTCATATGGATTAATTACGAGCTGGAAACGTCTCTGTGAACTTTGTGGATGTCTAAGGCAGCAGCAGAAGCTGCAGATTGATCGCGCCGCCGCTCCAACACCAGCTCATGGCTTGGCTAGCAGAAGCTAGCCAGCTAGCTAACACAGGTCTGGAGCAGCTGCGGTGGTTCACTGGCCGGCCGCCGCGCTGCTCGGCCCGACAACAATCAACGCATGGCAACCTAAGATGTCGGCTTTGACCATCTCAAAGTAAGAAAATATATTTTTATTTATTCTGTAAATGTGAATAGCAATGTTTAACATTACAGTACACTACTTTACATGCTTAAATGTGTGCGCACGCTCCGTTAGCATGATAAATAAAGGTTGAATGAATGAATGAATTAATATTTTTTTTTTTTATATATAATTTTCACCCCCTACCTACGAACGGATCGAGCTGCGAACGGTTCTTAGGTCCCAAACTCGTACGTAGGTCGGGGGTTCCCTGTATATGTATATGTATATATATGTATATGTATATATATGTATATGTATATATATGTATATGTATATATATGTATATGTATATGTATGTATATGTATATGTATATATATGTATATGTATATGTATGTATATGTATGTATATGTATATGTATATATATGTATATGTATATGTATGTATATGTATGTATATGTATGTATATGTATATATATGTATATATATGTATATATATATATATGTATATGTATATGTATGTATATATATATATATATATATATATATATATATATATATATATATGTATATATATGTGAAGGAAACATGAGGGAGACCATATATTGTGTCTTTAAACACATATAGTGCCACCCAGATGTAACTAAAGGATTTTAACAGGGGTCAGTATTAAGCTGACCTCTTTATCCTTAATTAATTTACTTATTCAGATTGAATAGTAATTTCACGGATTCTTTTCTTTTTCAGTTTACCCAATATTTCTGTGATCTTTATGATGGATAAATAAACAAAGCCATTAAGTGACAGAGACGTTAACCTAGTTGGTATGCCAGGCGACACTACCATTTATTTAAAATAAATCAACTAAATTAACACCATTACACTTGATTGACATGATTTCACTTTCTTTCAATTTAATACGTCAGCACACTTAAATTTAACACAACAGACTTCAATATTGGATGTTAAACATATTTAGTCTGAGGGCTCCTTAGCTTAAATAGTTTCCAGCTTAGATTGAGAGAAAAAGATAGGAGGAAGATGGTTTAAAGGAAATTATCTTGAGCATGTTACCAAAGTGACACTTCTCATCAGATTTCTGCTAAAATCCAGGTACGTTTGTAAACCGCTCTTTACCTTTCGACGACGAGTCTGATAAAGAGATGGCACCAGCCTGTAAGATGCACAGTCCTTCAGGCCCAGTTCGTCTGAACTGGTCATTCGTTTACGTTTCCAACGTCTCCTGGGTTCCGCTTGGTCATCAGAAAATATGTCAGCTCCTGGCCTCTGACTTCAAGATAAGCTTATTCCAGGAAGGAATAAACAAAGTTTTGAGCTTACGCTCGTTCGAAGTGGATTCATAACAGCATGTTATACAATCCTTAGCTGAATGACTGTCCTTGGCGGGTGACAGGCATTCATTCAGCTCTTTGGGACGTCTTCATGTCTTTGAAGCTCCCAGAAACTCTGCCGTTTCAGCAACAGCTTAGAACTTAGAAAAGATCAATGAGATGAGAGATGAGACTTGTGTCTCTTTCATTGGTCCACGGACCAGTCGAGCAGTTCACTTTTTTATCGCGACCCAAGGTTACAGCCAGCAGCAGAGGGAAATGTTTAGGAAAAGACAGATAAAGCTGGAGCCCTGCTCATGAAAAACAACGGATTAACTGTCTTCTGACTTTCTAAACAAAACCATCTGGTCTCTCTGACCCGAGACTTCAACTTTAACACAGCAGTGAACACCGTTTAACTCTTACAGAATAACACAGCTTAAAAGCACGCATCATGAAAATGACAAAAGTTATTCTTTTGATCACATCAGCCTAAAATCAAAGATAGAAATAGTCTCTTTTGGTGACTATGTTCTCAGATTACAGCTAATGGAATGATTTTGTGGTAAATGTCTTGCTTTACTGAGAGGTCAGTAAAGGTCATCACTGGACAGTTCAAAAACCTTAGTTTGACCCTGGGTAGGTCCACTACATCTCCCCCCTTTTGGAAGCCATCGCCAGTCCTTGGGGATGGGGTCCAACACGAAAGGAAACCTTGAACTGTCTTTGATCTTGAAGTAATCCAGTAAGTGGAAAAGAAAAATCAAAATTATAATCCCATAATGTTTTTGGAAATTCCATACTGTTTGTAGGTAATCCCATAGCGGAAAGCTTGTAATCCCTTGGAAAACTGAGTCTGTTAACTCTTGGAAAACAAAGTCTGTGATCCTTTGGAAAACAAAGTCTTATAATCCACAGCGGTAATTCCACAACGATAATTCCATATCGATTAGAGTTGGCGATTGATCAGCAACAATTGTTTTCATAATCAGCATGTAGAGGGAATCCCTCGATTGACGCAGAGGAGGCGACCCTTGGACGAAGGTTGAAGACCAAGCGTTGGAGCTGCAGGTCCCCACATCGAAGGTTGTTGGCTGGTTGGTTTCCAGTCAGTGCCACTCTGGTTCTATGTGTCATGCAATTATGTGGTTTTTTTAAGGTGGGCTTATGATTGGGATTTTACATTAGGCCCTACCTATATGCACCTGGTGTGTAAGCTATCATGATTTAGATCAGCTACAATTACCAATTAAGGGGTGGATCAATTCTGTAAAATTAGATATAGGGATCTATACCTATAAAATTTTGGAGGGCTTCTGTAACGAAGGCCTCTAATTCCAAACTATTCCTCCATTCATTACTTAGTTTAGGTTAAACTAAAATAAAAAAATGAAATATAGTTTGATCTAAATGTCTGTTGTCTTTTAGACGAACGACGTAGGATTTGGTATTCCTAATAAATTTTGAAGTCTATGGCGAGACTCATCAAAATGAATAGATAATCTAGAATAGAAACGATCGAATCGGTTCAATTTAGAAATTATGAGACCAGTGTAGTTTATGGTACCTTGAGTAGCTTTAAACTACATTGGCTCTTCAACGATTGAGATTTAACAAAACGAACTGTATGTTGGCATAGTTAAATCCATATCATTCATTAACCAATGTTAATACAAAACCTTTTTGGCTGGGAGTGTTCAGAACCAAACAATATCTCAACTAACGACAACAGTAATGACTAAACAACAAGGAAACAACGTTTCACTGCTTCGACACACTCTTGTCGTCAGATTCCAATGTGCGACACACAAGAAAAACAGGTCTCAACTTTATGACCGAGGTCAAATTAAATCTCGTGGATTTAAACGGGTGCATTGTGGAATGGGTGGTGGCCGAGGGCGGGGACCCTGGCGGTCTGATCCTCGGCTACAGAAGCTGGCCATTGGGACATGGAATGTCACCTCTCTGGTGGGGAAGGAGCCTGAGCTAGTGTGTGAGGTTGAGAGGTTCCGGCTAGAAATAGTCGGACTCACCTCAACGCATGGCTCTGGCTCTGGAACCAGTTTCCTTGAGAGGGGTTGGACACTCTTCCACTCTGGAGTTGCCCCTGGTGAGAGGCGCCGAGCAGGAGTGGGCATACTTGTTGCCCCCCATCTTGGTGCCTGTACGTTGGGGTTCACCCCGGTGAACGAGAGGGTAGCCTCCCTTCGCCTACGTGTGGGGGGACGGGCTCTGACTGTTGTTTGTGCCTATGCGCCGAACGGCAGCGCAGATTACCCACCCTTTTTGGAGTCCTTGGAGGGGGTATTGGAGGGTGCGCCTCCTGGGGACTCCCTTGTTCTGCTGGGGGACTTCAACGCTCACGTGGGCAATGACAGTGAGACCTGGAGGGGTGTGGTTGGGAGGAACGGCCCCCCTGATCTGAACCCGAGTGGTGTTCTGTTGTTGGACTTCTGTGCTCGTCATGGATTGTCCATAACGAACACCATGTTCAGGCATAAGGGTGTCCATATGTGCTCTTGGCACCAGGACACCCTAGGTCGTAGTTCAATGATCGACTTTGTTGTCGTCTCATCTGATCTGCGGCCGCATGTCCTGGACACTCGGGTGAAGAGAGGGGCGGAGCTGTCAACTGACCACTACCTGGTGGTGAGTTGGCTCCGATGGTGGGGGAGGATGCCGGTCAGACCTGGCAGACCCAAACGTATTGTGAGGGTCTGCTGGGAACGTCTGGCAGAGTCTCCCGTAAGACGGAGCTTTAACTCCCACCTCCGGGAGAGCTTTGAACACGTTCCGAGGGAGGCGGGGGACATTGAGCCCGAGTGGGCCATGTTTCGCGCCTCTATTGTCGAGGCAGCTTATCGGAGTTGTGGCCGCAAGGTTGTTGGTGCCTGTCGTGGTGGCAACCCTCGAACCCGGTGGTGGACACCGGCGGTGAGGGATGCTGTCAAGCTGAAGAAGGAGTCCTATTGGGCCTTTTTGGCCTGTGGGACCCCGGAAGCAGCAGATAGGTACCGGCAGTCCAAGCGGCATGCGGCTCGGGTGGTTGCTGAGGCAAAAACTCGGGCGTGGGAGGAGTTCGGAGAGGCCATGGAGAATGACTTCCGTACGGCTTCGAGGCGATTCTGGTCCACCATCCGGCGTCTCAGGGGGGGAAAGCGGTACGCGACCAACACCATTTATGGTGGGGATGGCGTGCTGTTGACCTCAACTCGGGATGTTGTGAGTCGGTGGGCGGAATACTTCGAAGACCTCCTCAATCCTACTGGCACGTCTTCCACTGAGGAAGCGGAGCCTGGGGACTTTGGGTCGGGCTCTCCAATCTCTGGTGCTGAGGTCGCCGAGGTGGTTAAAAAGCTCCGCGGTGGCAAGGCTCCGGGGGTGGATGAGATTCGTCCTGAGTTCCTTAGGGCTCTGGATGTTGTGGGGTTGTGTTGGCTTACGCGACTCTGCAATATCGCGTGGACATCGGGGGCAGTTCCCTTGGATTGGCAGACTGGGGTGGTGGTTCCCCTATTCAAAAAGGGGGACCGTAGGGTGTGTTCCAACTATAGAGGGATCACACTCTTAAGCCTCCCTGGTAAGGTCTATTCAGGGGTTCTGGAGAGGAGGGTCCGTCGGATAGTCGAACCTCGGATTCAGGAGGAGCAGTGTGGTTTTCGTCCTGGTCGTGGAACACTAGACCAGCTCTACACCCTCAACAGGGTCCTGGAGGGTGCGTGGGAGTTTGCCCAACCAGTTTACATGTGCTTTGTAGACTTGGAAAAGGCATTCGACCGCGTCCCTCGGGGGGTTCTGTGGCGGGTACTCCGGGAGTATGGGGTACCAGGCCCATTGATATGGGCTGTTAGGTCCCTGTACGACCGGTGTCAGAGCTTGGTCCGCATTGCCGGCAGTAAGTCAGGCTCGTTTCCGGTGAGAGTTGGACTCCGCCAAGGTTGCCCTTTGTCACCGATTCTGTTTATAACTTTTATGGACAGAATTTCTAGGCGCAGCCAAGGTGTTGAGAGGATCCGTTTTGGTGGCCTTAGAATCGCTTCTCTGTTTTTTGCAGATGATGTGGTCCTATTGGCTTCATCAGCTCGTGATCTACAGCTTTCGCTGGAGCGGTTTGCAGCTGAATGTGATGCGGCCGGGATGAGGATCAGTTCCTCCAAATCCGAGGCCATGGTCTTGAGCCGGAAAAGGGTAGCGTGCCCTCTCCGGGTCGGGGAGGAGGTCCTTACCCAAGTGGAGGAGTTTAAGTATCTCGGGATCTTGTTCACGAATGAGGGAAAACTGGAGCGTGAGATCGATAGGCGGATAGGTGCAGCGTCCGCAGTGAAGCGGGCGCTGTACCGGTCTGTCGTGGTGAAGAGAGAGCTGAGTCAAAAGGCAAAGCTCTCAATTTACCGATCGATCTACGTTCCCACCCTCATCTATGGTCATGAGCTTTGGGTTATGACCGAAAGAACAAGATCTCGGATACAAGCGGCTGAAATGAGTTTTCTCCGCAGGGTGGCTGGACTCTCCCTTAGAGATAGGGTGAGAAGCTCAGTCATCCGGGAGGGACTCGGAGTAGAGCCGCTGCTTCTCCACATCGAGAGGAGCCAGTTGAGGTGGCTCGGGCATCTGGTTAGGATGCCTCCTGGACGCCTCCCTGGTGAGGTGTTCCGGGCATGTCCCACCGGGAGGAGACCCAGAGGAAGACCCAGGATACGCTGGAGGGACTATGTTTCTCGGCTGGCCTGGGAACGCCTTGGGATTCCCCCAGAGGAGCTGCTCCAAGTGGCTGGGGAGAGGGAAGTCTGGGCCTCCCTACTTAGGCTGCTACCCCCGCGACCCGACCCCGGATAAGCGGAAGAAAATGGATGGATGGATGGATGGATGGATGGATTTAAACGGTTGTTAAGGTTAGTTTTTTGTTGTGGGTTTTAGGCTTAGCGTTTCTAAGTTCAAATTGGACAATGCGACTTATAGGGTGGGAAATATGGTAGTTTAAACCTGATTAGTTTATTTACTAACTTGTGTTTGTACGACCTTATTATCCCATGAAGTCGGTGAGTTTGTGAGATCTTTGTCTTTTGTGGAGTCATTGAACGCCTTGTAAGGTTTGATCTGATTTCGATGTACCCATTTAGCAATTGGCTCTTTGCGGCCTTTGCTGATTTTGATTTCGTAGACGACTGAGGACACTTTGTCTGTTATCAGATGAGGTCCAGTCCACCTGGGCATTAGTTTGCGGGCGAGAGTTCCGGTCTCGGACCCTCCTTTCCCGGTTGCTGGGGCGAACGTATAGTACCAGACTCTGTCTCCCACTTGGAGTTCATTATGAGAGGCCTTCTGGTCGTAGTACGCCTTGCGTCCTTCAGCGGATTTTTCCAGGTTTTTCTGGGCGAAAGCAAAAGTGTTTCTGAGGTGTACATTCAAATCTTTCATGTATTGTTGTGTAGTGTAGGCTGTCGCCATGGCGGCGTCGCCTGGTTGGTACAACAGGTGTAGAGGGAGAGTCATTTGTCGACCGGTCATCATCTCGAAGGGAGAGATGCCAGTTGATGTGTGTGGAGTGGCTCTTATGGCCATGAGGACCAGAGGGAGTTTCACGTCCCAGTCCTTGTGGTTTGCAGCCACGTATTTCTTCAAAATACTCACCACAGTTCTGTTTGCTCTCTCTACTTGGCCTGAAGCCTGTGGGTGGTAGCCGACATGAAAGTTGGCCTTGACGCCTAGCGTCTTCCACAGTTCTTTCATCACTTCACCTGTGAAGTGTGTACCTTGGTCTGAGTTCACCCGAAGGGGAAGTCCAAACCTTGAGAATATATGATTCATTAACAACATAGCGCCTCTATTGTCGAGGCAGCTTATCGGAGCTGTGGCCGCAAGGTTGTTGGTGCCTGTCGAGGTGGCAACCCTCGAACCCGGTGGTGGACACCGGCAGTGAGGGATGCTGTCAGGCTGAAGAAGGAGTCCTATTGGGCCTTTTTGGCTTGTGGGACCCCGGAAGCAGCTGATAGGTACCGGCAGTCCAAGCGGCATGCGGCTCGGGTGGTTGCTGAGGCAAAAACTCGGGCGTGGGAGGAGTTCGGAGAGGCCATGGAGAATGACTTCCGTACGGCTTCGAGGCGATTCTGGTCCACCATCCGGCGTCTCAGGGGGGGAAAGAGGTACGAGACCAACACCATTTATGGTGGAGGTGGCGTGCTACTGACCTCAACTCGGGATGTTGTGAGTCGGTGGGCGGAATACTTCGAAGACCTCCTCAATCCTACTGGCACGTCTTCCACTGAGGAAGCAGAGCCTGGGGACTTTGGGTCGGGTTCTCCGATCTCTGGTGCTGAGGTCGCCGAGGTGGTTAAAAAGCTCTGCGGTGGCAAGGCTCCGGGGGTGGATGAGATTCGCCCGGAGTTCCTTAGGGCTCTGGATGTTGTAGGGTTGTGTTGGCTTACGCGACTCTGCAATATCGCGTGGACATCGGGGGCAGTTCCCTTGGATTGGCAGACTGGGGTGGTGGTTCCCCTATTTAAAAAGGGGGACCGTAGGGTGTGTTCCAACTATAGGGGGATCACACTCTTAAGCCTCCCTGGTAAGGTCTATTCAGGGGTTCTGGAGAGGAGGGTCCGTCGGATAGTCGAACCTCGGATTCAGGAGGAGCAGTGTGGTTTTCGTCCTGGTCGTGGAACACTGGACCAGCTCTACACCCTCAGCAGGGTCCTGGAGGGTGCGTGGGAGTTTGCCCAACCAGTTTACATGTGTTTTGTGGACTTGGAGAAGGCATTCGACCGCGTCCCTCGGGGGGTTCTGTGGGGGGTACTCCGGGAGTATGGGGTACCAGGCCCTTTGATAAGGGCTGTTAGGTCCCTGTACGACCGGTGTCAGAGCTTGGTCCGCATTGCCGGCAGTAAGTCAGGCTCGTTTCCGGTGAGAGTTGGACTCCGCCAAGGTTGCCCTTTGTCACCGATTCTGTTCATAACTTTTATGGACAGAATTTCTAGGCGCAGCCAAGGTGTTGAGAGGATCCGTTTTGGTGACCTTAGAATCGCTTCTCTGTTTTTTGCAGATGATGTGGTCCTACTGGCTTCATCAGTTCGTGATTTACAACTTTCACTGGAGCGGTTTGCAGCCGAGTGTGATGCGGCCGGGATGAGGATCAGTTCCTCCAAATCCGAGGCCATGGTCTTGAGCCGGAAAAGGGTAGCATGCCCTCTCCGGGTCGGGGAGGAGGTCCTGCCCCAAGTGGAGGAGTTTAAGTATCTCGGGATCTTGTTCACGAATGAGGGAAAACTGGAGCGTGAGATCGATAGGCGGATAGGTGCAGCGTCCGCAGTGAAGCGGGCGCTGTACCGGTCTGTCGTGGTGAAGAGAGAGCTGAGTCAAAAGGCAAAGCTCTCAATTTACCGATCGATCTACGTTCCCACCCTCATCTATGGTCATGAGCTTTGGGTTATGACCGAAAGAACAAGATCTCGGATACAAGCGGCTGAAATGAGTTTTCTCCGCAGGGTGGCTGGACTCTCCCTTAGAGATAGGGTGAGAAGCTCAGTCATCCGGGAGGGACTCGGAGTAGAGCCGCTGCTTCTCCACATCGAGAGGAGCCAGTTGAGGTGGCTCGGGCATCTGGTTAGGATGCCTCCTGGACGCCTCCCTGGTGAGGTGTTCCGGGCATGTCCCACCGGGAGGAGACCCAGAGGAAGACCCAGGACGCGCTGGAGGGACTATGTTTCTCGGCTGGCCTGGGAACGCCTTGGGATTCCCCCGGAGGAACTGCTCCAAGTGGCTGGGGAGAGGGAAGTCTGGGCCTCCCTACTTAGGCTGCTACCCCCGCGACCCGACCCCGGATAAGCGGAAGAAGATGGATGGATGGATGGATTAACAACATAGCAATGGTTTGTGCTGTGTCGTTAGGAGCTGGTAGGCATTCTACCCATTTGGTGAATGCACAGGTTACCGTGAGAAAATATTTATTTCCTCTAGAGCTCTTAGTGAGTGGTCCAACCCAGTCGATCTGGAGGTCAGACCATGGGAATGCAATGCCTCTGCTTTGCAGTGGTGCTCTGTGAAGTGGTCTGGTTGGCTGAAACTGGCCACAGACCACGCACCCTTCAATGTAGTCCTTGACATCCTTTTTCATTCCAGGCCAATAGGCAATTTGTTTTAATGCCGTCAGCGTGGCTTTATCTCCTTTGTGTCCTGCGGACGGGAGATCATGGGCATGAACTAACATCACCCCCCTTTGTTCATGGGGAACCACGAACACAGGTGAGGACGTTGGTCCATGAGCGAAAGTTAGGATGCCTTTGATTAGTTTTAGCTGTTTGCGCAGCTGGTAAAGGACTTTAAGGTCTGGATCGGAATCCAGTTCGTCTTTAGACGGAGTGTTTTTCTCTGGATCAGTCAGGTACAGTATCATGGAGTTGATAGCAGGATCCGACTTCTGTAGTTGGATGATGTCTGGGTCAGTCAGTGCGGGTCGTACAGAGACTGCGTTGTCAGCAGGTCTGGCTGCGGCCTGTGCACGTGTGACTGCCATTACCCTGACTGTAGGTTGTATTGACAGAGTCTTGATTAACCAGGAGGGGTCGAAGGACCATAGAGGACCTTCGTCGGCTCCTTCTTTGGCTAAGGAATCTGCAATGTCATTGTAGTACTTGTCATCGCCTGGGACTCTAGAATGTCCTGGAACTTTCTTCCAGTAGATCTGTAAGTCGTGAGATGTCACCAAGTGATCACACGCTATGAAAAGCTCTTTGTGTTTGACCACTTTTCTGTCGCTTGTTAGGAAACCGTTCTGTTTCCACACAGCGAGGTGACAAGCGAAACTCAAACGAGCATAGTTAGAGTCAGTGCAGATGACTAGCGTCTTGATGGAGCGTTCTACTACCATCTGGAGAGCTATTAGGATTCCTGCAATCTCAGCGTACTGAGAAGTCTGAGATCCTAATTTGTAGCTGAAAGTTATCTGCTCTTGGTCTTGGAGGAGGACCCCTCCAACACCTGCTCTGCAGATTTTGTCGCGGAGGAATGAAGATCCATCCACGTACAATGTTGTCATATCTTTGCAGATATTGTCATCAAAGAAGTGGTGATTTGGGTCTACAGTTACTGGGGGTTTTACCTCAACCGGCGGCTGGGTGGCTGGTACATCTTGTGTACACTTCTGGCAGATTGCCAAGTCCGTCCCCAGATGAGACTTCTTGTTTTGACCATAACGTATGTCTAGGTTAAAACTTTGAAGCGCCATGAGCCACGTTGCAACACGTGAGTTTGTCACCACACCATCTCTGATGCGTTCACTGTTAAGAAAAGTCACTGGCTGGTGTTGTGTTTCCACAATGATTTTCTGTCCACCAATGTAGCTGGAGAAATGTTTAACTGCCCACACTGTGGTCAGTAAAGCTTTCTCACAGTCTGAGAATCTCAACTCGGGGCCTGCCATCGTTTTGCTGGCGTAGGCTACTACACGTTTGTCTCTGTCGTGTATCTGGTACAGACCTGCACTTATGCAATGAGCTGAGAAGCCCACTTCCAAGTAAAACTCTTTGTTGTAGTCTGGGTAGACTAAACAAGGGGCTGACTTGATCCTGTTTATAAGAGCGTCCATTGCCTGTTGCTGTTTGTCAGTCCAAACAAATGGTACGTCTTTTTTAAGGAGTTCAGTCAGTGGTTTCGCAAGGTCCGCATAGTTTTCGATGAACTGGTTCGAGTAGTTACACACGCCCAGAAAACTTTGTAGTTCTTTGAGATTGGTGGGGACTTTGAGATTGTCGAGGCCTTGGGTGCGAGTCAGCTGTGGTTGTACTCCGTCAGGACCTACAAGTAGGCCAACGTAGTCCACTTTGGTTCTGCACCATTGGCATTTTGACAGTGATATCTTAGCACCAGCAGTTGTCAGCTGATTCAGAACGTGGTCGATCTCAGCCAAATGTGAGTCCAGTGTTGGCTGCCTCAAAAGGACATCGTCCACGTAAATCAGTGTCCCACGCTCGTGGGCGTCTGGACATGCTTTGTTCAAGAAGATGTTGAACTCTGCAGGTGAGTTAGCGTAGCCAAAGGGACACCTGTTAAAGGTGTATTGACGGCCACCAAAAGTGAAAGCTAGTTTGTACTGGTCCTCGGCGCGCACAGGGATGGTCCAAAAACCAGAGGCGACGTCGAGGGTCGAGAAGTACTTACCATTGGTGACCTTGGGCAGTTCCTGTTGGAGTTGCGTCATAGGCCATCTGGATAAGGGAACTTGTTTGTTTAGCTTTCGGTAGTCTATAGTGAGTCTCCACTTACCATTTGGTTTTAACACCGGCCATAAAGGCGCAGAGTAAGTGCTGTTACAGTATCGGATGATACCTTTTTCTAACAGGTCATTAATGATTTCTCTGATAGGTTGATGTGCTGCCAGAGGAATCTTGTACTGTCTGACAAATGCAGGGGGAGCATTAGGCGGGGTTGGGATGCTCACTGTGTGGAGCGTGGTCAACCCACAATCCATCGAGTCAGTCGAGAATGATTTCTCATATTTTAGAAGAACTTTGCGAAGTTTGTCCCTTTCTTCATCAGTTTTCAGGGCGTCGGCTTGGGCGACCACCTGGTCAATCTGTGAAGCAACTGAGAGGGGTTCTTGTTCTTTGGGGAGCTCCAGTGAGTCCCCTTCAGTGTCGTAAAACCTGTCAACAGGTAGTGCACTGTAAGTTTGGGGGCATAGACTGTCTCCTTTGTTGAAACCGAACCTGCGGACAGTGTCCTGGTCGGACTCAGTGGGGGAGAAAAGAGCTATGGCCTGTGTTGGTTTCGTGAACAAGACTTGCCCCGTGTGTTGATTTGGGATCAAGTTTTCTGGGAGTCCTCCCAGAAATGGAATGCTTAGCTCAAAATCATGAAAATCAGTAGAGATCAACCATCCTAACTGTGTGTTTTTTGGGATCAGTACCTCTTCTGTGCTTGTGTTGCACATAGCAACAGTCGTGGTTCTGCAGTCGAGGGTCACTTGGCATGTGGCCTCCATGGACAGTCCTAAGTTGAAAAACATAGGAGATGGTTGAAAGTATGCCTGTTTTGTGCTAATAGCTTGTCCTTTCATGATGTGACACATCACCGGCTTGTTCATAACCTGAGGTGGTACCGCAGTGTTATGGCTGTTAGCAATCTGGCAGACCTCTGGAATGGTCTGTCCAGCCTTAAGGTTCTCTGTGGTTAGCACAGGAGAGTCCTTTGTGGCTGTGTCTAGTGACCACAGTACATTGTTGTTGATGTCCACTCGGACACCTAATCTTACCAAAATGTCGGAGCCTATGTAGGTTGCATGTGGTAAGTTCGGGACCACGAGGAACGGGTGATCCAGTTCTCGTTGGTTCCAGATTAGTTTCAGGTCAATGATCCCTATTGCGGTCATTACCTGTTTATCGTTGGGGTCTAACGAAAAGCGGAAAGCCTTTTTGTTCATTTCTAGACCCAACTGTTTTTTAACCAAGGTTCCATAGAAAGCTTGGCTGATCGCTGATTTCTCCGTCCAAGGAGACAGAACAGCATCATCGGTGTGGGATCCTTGGATCTCAACACCTTTGACTACCTGTGGTAGGTAGTGTTCAGTGAGTGCTGACTGTTTCAGCTCGCAGAGGAGGCTCTCTTGTTGGGCCTTTTCTGCCTCACCTGTTGCTGAAGGTTCACTTACCGGGATTGTGCTCTCGTTGGAGGATCCCTTTGTGCCTTCCGCGGTACCTGCTGTTAGACAGTCAGTGTCACCTTGTGTAGGCATATCGATTGGCAGTGGTTGGCTCACTCTGGTCCACATTGTCTGATCGCCATAATCTATAATCGCGTCGAAGCGGTTTATAAAGTCTTGGCCGACCAAAAATGGGAATGAGTCAACGGCGGACACGTGTACCGGGTGGTATAGCGTCATTTCACCAATCTGCATATGAACCATGGCTATAGCTGTTAGGGTTGTTCTCGTCTCTGAGAGTCCCTGCAATACTACAGCACATTCTTTGAGGGGTATTTCCCTGTCAACACCGCTAGCGGCTATCCGTAGCTCCTTCAACAGTGTGGGAGACATAATGGTTATGTCAGCCCCACCATCCAGGAGGGCCTCTTCTGTGAGGACCCCTTCTAAAGTGATTGACAGGTAAGCCTTCTTAGCGGGCCCCTTCCTGATAATGTTACACAGGAACCTATCAGGTTTTTTCCGACGTTTGTTACGTCTACCATTGTCTGTGTGATTTTCATTCACCTGTACTGGTAGTGCAGTCACACATGGGTCTGAGTGATCGGTCTGTGACGAGTCATTGTCTTTGGTGAGTGAGCTTTCCCCCCCTTTTTCTGATGAGGGGCTCTCGGACTCTGTAACAATGATGTCATGGTTACAATCAACGTCTTGTTGACTGTCTGTACCCTGATTGTCAGCATCCTGACCATCAGTATCTTGGTGACTGTCAGCAATTGTGGCATTGCTGTTATTTGTGTGTTCTGAGTCACTATCAATGATAGTGCTACACATTACTCCAGGTTTGTTTTCCTTGTTTGTTTTTTTCAAACTTTCTAACAACCGACGTATGTTCTCCATCTCTTCTGAGGACAGAGGTTTAGGGCCTTTTTTCTGGAACTTCTGTGGGTTTTTCCTCGCCCCAGACTGTTCAGTTTGAGGTGCAGGAGCTGGCGCATTGCTCGGGGGTCCCCTCTGGGACCACCCTCTTTCATATGAGTCACCTTGGGACCCATATTTCTTTTTCTTTTGGAATGCCCCCCTTTTTTGATGATGGGGTTCTTCCTCTTGATGCGGCCTGTACCACTTAGGGTCTCTGGACCCCTTTTGGTCTTTGTTCCAGCGGACACCTTCATTTTGCGGTCTGTCAGGTTGGAAATTTTGTTTATTCTCGCCTTCCTTAAAAGAGTGAGCTGGCGCTCTTGCTCCTTCAAGGTCTAGCGTTTGGTATTTGACCTTTTCACCTGGATACACTTCTACGGGTTTCTTGTGTCGCTTGTATGTTTCAAAAACACGTATAGCGCACTCCTTTAATTCACGCATGGTTTTTTCTCTGTAGTCGGCCATGAGGTTGGCCGTTGAACCAATCTCTGAATATAGATTGTTCATAAAAAGAAACTTAAAATCACGTTCATCCTCCATCCCTGGCTCATTCCGATCACCAAAAAAGGCTTCGAAAAGTCTGTCATAATATGGGATTGGATGTTCATTCTGCCCCTGAGTGATTTTCAATGCGGCTTGGTAGCCAACGTCTCCCATGCGAGGAGCATATTCTTGCAGTAGAGTTTCGCAGAAAAGTTTGTAATCCTTCAAAATTGCGACTGGTTGACGCGCAATGAAGTGCTGCACTTTCCTGTTTGTGGTGAGTTTGATCAAACTGATTTTATCGTCAACCGTAGCGTTCGGATAGCATGCCAGTTTAAACTCAATGTCTTTCAGATAGGTATCGGTTTCAGTCGAACCATATTGCCCTGGCTCAAAACGTTGAACGAACTGGGAAATTTTATGGAGTCGTTCTATTGGGACAGCGAATTGAGAGCCATTAATAGTGATATACCCACCCGTCTGCGCACCAGGTACACCTGTAGACATGGGGTACGTAGGTACCTGCCATTGGGTTGTCCCAGCAAATGTCTGTTGAGGTGGAGGTGGGGGTGGTGGATCGGGCATGGGCGGGGGCGGTGGAGGAGGGAGTGGGTCATCAGGTATGGGAGGGGGCGGCGGAGGCGGTGGATTCTCAAGGTGTTTACTCATGAGATCCAAACATTTTCTCTCTTCGTCAAAGAGTTTGTTCATTGCTGATGCACGCTCTATTCTACAACTGTTCAGTTGGACTCTTAACCCATCATTTTCACGTTGTAACATCATGTGCTGCTCTTGTGATTTTCTATAATCATCTTGCAGCCTTGTGTACCGTAGTGATAATGATTCCAGGGTGTCCGTGCATTTGTCCAGCGCGTCCCGTGCCTCCTCACAATCCGCCTGAAGCGACTTGTATTGATGGTAATACTTATCCCTCTCCACCACACATTTTCCCAACTCACCTTGTGATTGGTCAAAATCCCTTTTTAACACTGTGCATTCTTCGTAGAGACTACGCGCTTGTTCAGCGCTGCCCATACTCGACTGTGTTAAACTCTTTACCTCCTGCTGTAAAGTGGCAACCTCCATTTGTGCTGTTAAACATGATGTAGAGACAGCCCGGCGTACAGCAGTTTCAAAGTCTAGCTTGGCCTTTAACAGAAGGCTCAACTTAGCCAAACGTTTATCTCTGTCTGCTTTCTTTTCAGCCGTTGTGGTTCCAGCTGTTACAGTTTTTAATGCTCTGTCCACATCTGCTTCCTCCATCAACTGTGTCTCTTCATGATAGTTTGTGATGGACCCTGTGAGTGAAAATAAGGCACGTTCGATCCAATCTGCTTTGGTCGGGTCGTGGCCTTCAGTTGGCACAGGCTGCCCCGTATCAGTGGTGTTAGGGGTCTCACCCTCTGCGCCTGCCATCTTTTATCTGGAATTTCAGTGAAAATCAAAATAAAAGATGCTCTGTATTCGTTATTCTAAACTTTTCACTATTTGAAATAAACAGGAAAGTTTAAATGTGCACAGGATAACTGTGGAAGGTGATGTGTCAGAGAAAAGGAAGAGAAAGGAAAAAATTTCAGTTATCTGGAGTGAAAACTGTACTTTTGTTTGTTATTTTAAATTCTTTTGTATTTAAAATAAGCAAAAATGTTTGTCTGTACCTCTGTTATTCTAAATATTTTATTTAAAATAAACAGGAGCTATTGTTTGTGTACAGAACAAAATTAAAAGCTGGTAATTCACCATAAAAATGCTGACTTTTTTATGATGTTTTTGAGAAAACTCATCTGTCAACGTCTTTTAACCAACAGGGGGCAGCTTCGAGACTTAATGTTATCACGAAGAGACTGATTTTGTTTATTCAGTATTTAAACTAAAAACAACCTTTTCAGAATTAGTTTCTAGTGTGTCAGTGATAAACGCTCGAACCACGTTCTTGTCAGAGACAAATCTATGTTGTTAGACAGTTTAGATGGCTTTAAATGAGTTTTTAAACTCTCAGTGAAATCTCCGTTTGTCCTGTGAGTGTGTGAACTGCTTGTCACCCGAAGTGCACCTGGAAATGACGACACAAGTAGGCGGGTCGACGCAGCGCGTCACCAGCTTCCGTTGAGCGAGGCGGAGCTCGCTAAACAGATACGTGACGTCAACCAATCAATCACAGCGTTTGTAGTTCATTCCCAAGCGTTCATGGTGAATGAAGTTTTCTTACCTTCGACCACGGCAGTGCCGGAAATGACGACAAAGTGGGTTGGTCGCAACGGCGTGCGTTCCCACTACAGCGAATCAGCGCTCGCCACGAGTGATTGACAGCTCACAGCTCTCGTTTATCCAATCACAGCTCAGCTCATAAACAAACGTGACGTGTCGGACACGTCGCCTTTAACTTTACCTTAGCACAACAGAAAGCAACTTTACAGACCCTTAAAACAACTCAAACGCTTCAAATTAACTTCCCAAAATTCTGAAACGTGGCAATCACAATTAAAACAGGCACGACTTAGCTACGTTTAGTAACCCAGCACTGCAGCTGCAGAACAAACACGGACTCGCTCGGAGCCACTTAAGGTCGGTTCCGGTCCACTTTTTAATGGAGCAGGAAACGGGTCTGACAGAACCCAGCCGACAACGTTCTAACAGTAATATGCTTTTTCGACCTGCTCTAATATATAAAAATACCACACACAGCAATCTCGCATATGTTAACAGCTTTTCAGGCAGATGTTAACAGCTTTTCAGGCAGTTTGACTCGGCGGTCAACAAAGCTTTGTACCGGAGTCTGTGCGTGAACTGGACCGAACGGAACCAGAACCCCCCCACAGACCACTGGCTGGCAAAACTTCACCTAAAGCTTCCCACAGCGTGTTAAGGAGATGAACAATAACAATCTCTCAGCTTCAAATGATACAAACATGCAGAATCTGCCTGTCTTGAACACCCCAGCCAAAAATTATCACCTTCAGAGTCCAAAAATTGGAACAATCATGCCAACATAACGTTTCAAGTTCATGAGAGATCACAGATTTATCTACTTCCGGCACTCGACAAGGCAGGTCGCATATCTTTCTGCTCTTCCCTCCCTAAGTTTTTCCTACTCCCTGCTTGCTTTTCGTCTCGTCTGCGACCCTTCAGCGCTCACTCGAACCAATATGGAATTAATCAATTGGGCTGTTTCTTCAATGGATAAGATTTTTTCCACGAGGCGGACCGTGTCAGGAGAAGCTGTCTGTCCCTCCGACACACACGCGGCTGGATACGTGCTGGACTCGTGGGGTCAGTGGCAGCCCATGTGTCTGTCCGTTCTGAGTGTCGAAGACGTGGAGGATTTGTGGATTATTGGATTATTGGTAGCAACTGCTCTGTTTTTTGGCGTAACCGGAGTTGTTTGTTATCGGAAGCTGAGCGAGGCTTCGGCGGCTATCAGAGCGCTGTCGGGACTGCCTGATCAGCAAAATTCTCTGAACCGGGTCGTGGGCTCCTCATCCCAGCTGCTTTATGAGCTCAATCGCACGATTGGTGCAGTGGTGGACCACCGTGCACCTGCTGTCCGTTTTGGGACTTGTTTGCAGCCACCCAGGATCGATCAAGGGACAGGTGGAAGCTCATGAAAGCGGGGCAGAGCAGAACCACATATTTGGATTTCTTTCGGCCATGAAACAGCACCCACAGACTTGAAGGCGGCAGTGGAAAAGTACACTGTGGTCTATTTGGATAACAAACAAAAACATTATCTGGCTTCTGCACATGTCCTTGAAGCGGGCTGTGGGAATCCATTCTCCTAGAGTGAGAAGTTGAAGAGCCCCCCCCTCCCCTCCCCCTCCCCAGAGATTTCTGTGAGGCTTCGGATAACACCCAGCTGCACACCTGCTGAACTTTGTGTTTGTCTGAAAGTAATCATGGACCCAATCTCCCTGCCATGCCGTATTTCCTTTGTTATTGTACCTAAATGTGCTCTGATATGGTTTTTACTGAATCACGCGGTGTCTTGAAGACAAAATGTGATTCATCTTTTTTAATATCAATGCTGTGAATCCCAGTGTTTCTGCTTGTTTTCCTGCTTTTGACCTTCATCTGGAGACAGATTGGGCCTGGCCGCGCTAAAAGTATATCAACGTGTTGAATAAACATGTCGTGTGTTGATAAAACATATCGTGTGTTGATAAAACATGTAATGTGCTTTGTTTTGCTGCAGCTTTTGCACTCACTCATTTCTCTCTGGATGCCTGCAATACATATTTACGTTGTAATCGGTGAAAATTGATGCAATGTTAATAAAACTCCTTGATTCCTTGATTCCTTGATTCCTTGATAAACTTTCAGAAAAACTCGTACTGGCCACCAGATGAAGGAAACATGAGGGAGACCATATATTGTGTCTTTAAACACATATAGTGCCACCCAGATGTAACTAAAGGATTTTAACAGGGGTCAGTATTAAGCTGACCTCTTTATCCTTAATTAATTTACTTATTCAGATTGAATAGTAATTTCACGGATTCTTTTCTTTTTCAGTTTACCCAATATTTCTGTGATCTTTATGATGGATAAATAAACAAAGCCATTAAGTGACAGAGACGTTAACCTAGTTGGTATGCCAGGCGACACTACCATTTATTTACAAGCCCAAAACCAGAAAAGTTGGCACGTTGTGGAAATCGCAAATAAAAACAGAATACAATGACTTGCAAATCTTTTTCAACCTATATTCAATTGAACACACTGCAAAGACCACATACTTAACGTTCGAACTGGTAAACTTTGTTATTTTTTGCAATTATTAGCTCATTTGGAATTTGATGCCTGCAACATGTTTCAAAAAAGCTGGCACAAGTGACAAAGAAGACAGAGAAATTTGAGGAATGCTCATCAAACACTTATTTGGAATATCCCACAGGTGAACATGCAAATTGGGAACAGGTGGGTGCCATGATTGGGTATAAAAGCAGCTTCCTTGACATGCTCAGTCATCCACATAGAAGGATGGGGCGAGGGTCACCACTCTGTGAACAAATGCGTGGGCAAATTGTCGAACAGTTCAAGAACAACTTTTCTCAACGAGCTATTGCAAGGAATTTAGGAATTTCACCATCTACGGTCCGTAATATCATCAAAAGGTTCAGAGAATCTGGAGAAATCACTACACGTAAGGGGCAAGGCCGAAAACCAACATTGAATGCCCGTGACCTTCGATCCCTCAGGCGG
>JBBPBX010010668.1:0-13914 GCA_038048925.1 Garcialebias charrua
TAGTTTGTTCATGTTTTTATTTGTATATATCAGGTGTATCCATTTGTATAAAACTATCATTAATAAAACATGGTTCATCTTCACCTTGTTTGAGGCATCAGTTCTGCTTCCACTTTTCAATTTTTGGACAACTTCTATCATATTCTGTTATAATTATTTTAGTAATACAAGTTCATAATATAAATAGAATTGTGAGGGTCCAGACTTAAATAAGGACAAAGGTGTTCAAAAATCCACCAAATAATTCAATTTAATAGTTCCAAAAATAAACTAACAAAGAATTAAATTTCAATGAAAAATAAATCAAAAGATAATAACAAATTTGGGCCCAACTTAAACAGGTCAACTGAAGTCTAACAAGGAGGAATGATTCCAGATTAGATTTTAAATAACTGATTTATGGGGAAGAAAAATGATCTATTTTACTGTGATCCACCTGATGAGCTCCACCTATACTTAAGGCTGCAGTCAAGTCCTACTCTTCGCTGGAGCATTGATGCCTACTCATGGTATTTATGCTTCTAGCCAGTTTGTGAGTACAGTACTTTGAGAGACACTTACCTTGTTTTTTGTTGTGTTTCCAGTCCTCGTTTCCATCTTGGTCCTGGGACCAGTTCTCTGCTCATCGTGTCTTGCCCTCCAACCACTTGCCTGCCTCATTTCGCCCTCTGGGATTCATCTCAAGGAACTAAGGATTTCTCTGTAAAATAACAAACAAAACTAGATCAATCATCTTGAAAGAGCCTTCTGGTCAAGCCTTTCTGACAGTTTGTTTCATCTTCTAGGAAATCCAGAAGATCCCTGTACATGTGTACAGTATATAGACTTGCACTGTAAATAATAAACACTGTTACTTTTGCACCTCTTCGTCTTGTGTCGTTCTGGGTCTCATTACCAACTGGGTAAACCTTTGAAATCATAACACTATGACCACTTTATTGTTCTTTTTACATATTTTGTGCTAATTTCAGCTTACTTTTTTGTTGCTAGTTTTATATCTTTCAAAATATGAAACTTTATTAGCAAATATTTTCCCCTTTGTTCCCTTAAACATTATTCTCTTAAATCTGTTTTCTTTTTTATCTTGTTGAGATTTTAGCTACTGTTCTGCTACTTTTCTGCTACTTTTAACTAGCATTTTGATACTTTCAGCAAAAAAAATGCTACTTTAGCTAGTGTTTTGCTACTCATCAATATTTTCCTCTTTTTGCTGAAGCTTAGCAGTTTAAGCATCTGTCTTTTAGCTACTGTCATGTGTTTGCCCCTCACAGCCAGCCATGTTCATGTTTGTTGTTAAAGAAACTGAAGTGACCTAAAATCTGATATCTGTCTCCTCCATATTAAGTTGGTCACCCACCAGACTGGTCTAAGGGTCTTTTCTTCCACTTTATGATAAAGAGGCTCTGGGTCCTGCAAGGACAATAACCTTCACATCAACGTGAAGAAGACAAAGGAGATGATTGTGGACTTCAGAAGGAACAAACAAACCCCACACCCCACTGAACATAGGAGGATCTGCAGTGGAAGTGGTCTCCAGCTACAAGTACTTAGGTGTACGGTACACATGAACGATAACCTCAGCTGGAGCAACAACACCACCAGCCTGATCACGAAAGTTCATCAGAGACTCTACTTCCTCAGACGGCTGACACAAGCTGGTCTGAGAAGTTCAGACCTCACCTCCTTCTACAGGTGTGCAGTGGAGAGAGCAAATAAATAGAATCAATCTACTGTATTTTTTAGTACCAGACAGTTCTCTTAAATATTCCTAATATTAAAAGTCCTGAGTTGACTCCTAATGCATTCATTCAACCTTTATTTATACAGGCTAGCCTCGTTGAGTCACGGGGACTCATTTACAAGAGGGACCTGTCTCACTCACACCAAACAACCATCCACTCTCACACTCACACCTAGGGTCAATTTAGAGTCACCAATCAGCCTAACAAGCATGTTTTTTGGTCTGTGGGAGGAAACCGGAGTACCCGGAGGAAACCCACGCATGCACGGGGAGAACATGCAAACTCCACCCAGAAAGGCCCCGGACCGGGATTTGAACCGGCAACCTTCTCGCTGAGAGGCAGCAGCTCTACCAGTTGTGCCACCGTGCTGCATCTTAGCATATATAACATTTCACCATATAAATGTACCTTAAATATTTCAATGTTAACAAGCTAGTAACTTGCAAGAGACTTTGTTTTCATTCTCCAGATCAATACAGTGTTAAAAATAGTAAAACACCACAAGTGAAAATACTCACTTTTGGGATATGGGAAGTCACCTGCTGCATGATAAGGTTAAGCTGGTGAGCATAGCAGTGGACGTAGTGTGCATTTACATAGACATCTTGGATTTTCTTCTGTACACCACCTGTCTGTTACACAGGTGGTAGATTGGAAATAATCACTGCCGGTGTGTAGAGATGAAGGTGTTGTGTGGATTTTTTTCTGTAAAGAAAGTACAGAAGGCACATTAATTATGTATTTTTTTTAGCATTTTCCACATTGCTTGAAGTGCTTTGTGTACACATAAGTATGTAATCACATTTTAACTTTCTTAATACAACATAAATAATAATATCCAGGTTATTTCAATTGCATTCCATCCACAGTGATCTTTATAATATTAAAATTAAATTCAAATAATTATATAATCACTGTTTCATAACATGAAAAATTCAAACTATTTAATGCTTAAATCTTTCTGCTACTTGATTTATTTAAGTTTAGAGTGTCTTTGAAACAACAGCACAACTTATAATGAAACTAAAGTTTAACTAAACTAAACTAAAACTAAAGTTTATTTATTCATTCAGATTTATTCATCAGAAAATTTGCAACTGCTGCAAAACGAAACGAGACAAAAGTTAACTAACACAGACACTCTGAGGAGTAAACAGTTCATGAGCTGAAGATGGACAGACAGGAGTCGTCTTCAGACATTCGGGTTTATAACTAGCAACTTTTATAATGTTGTACAGTACACCACAACCATAAGCACAGCTAGTAGCTAGCTACTGTGACTGACTGCAACAACCACACACACACGACACCACGTCACGCACACAGATGAGATCAGCTCAAACTTTGCTCATGTGCGCTTAGCGATTTATTAAACTCACTAATTATTACTTGCTTACCTGTGTAGAAAGGCACCATTAATAATTACTGCTGTTTCAACATTGCTAGTTGCGTGTGATCAGCTCTGACTGTGTAAACAGAGAGGGTCCCCCACTCCCCCTCCCTCCTCGGCTCGAACCGGAAACACGCTGGCGATCCGCAGCGATCACGAGACGAGTCCAGGCTCGAGGGCGGCGAAAAATGCAACCTGAAGTGTCCAATAGTTTTGGACAGATGGGACATAAACTGCGCATGCGCTAGCGCTAGTTATAAATAGATTCAATGGAAAAGCCGTAGGCGGTGCCCAGCGGGGAACCGGAAGTACGTCACAATCAGAAAACGTTTTTTGAAACAAACAACTCATCATTACTCATAAAACATTTATCCTACACAACTAAAAACATATATGCATACATTTCGAAATATTTTTATTTTATTATTTCATTTTTATAAAAAAATGAATAAATCTTCAAATGGTGAAGAGCTACGGTTCCAAGGAGAGGCGGCACCCCTAGCGCCCTCTAGTGGCGGCCGCCACTGCTGAGATGGTTTGAGACGGGTTCGACATGCATGCTCTACAAGCTTGCAATATCTCAGTAACTATTTTTATACAATTTATATTGCAAAGTTTTGCAAACCAGTGATTTGCTCAAGGAGATCAAGAACCCCTGAAAATGTTTCCAGACATTTTTTAACTTCCTTGCAAATGCCATGGCTTTAGCATCATTCATCAGCCAAAACTCTTAAATGTGGGGTTCCTAGGTTTGCCTGTCATAATCACTTTCCCCACAGCATACAATAATCCAATCAAGCCACCATTTCACACCTGCACTTGATCCTGCTGACTACTCTACACAGTACTTACCATAAGGACTTGGCATACATTCATCTGATGCTGGAACATTAAGATACCATCCATCCATCTGTCCATCCATTTTCTTCTGTTTATCTGGGGTTGGGTCGCAGGGTTAGCAGCCTAAGTAGGGAGGCCCAGACTTCCCTCTCCCCACCCACTTGAGCCAGCTCCTCTGGGTGAATCCCAAGTGGTTCCCAGGCCAGCCGAGAAACATAGTCCCTCTAGCGTGTCCTGGGTCTTCCTCTGGGTCTCCTCCCGGTGGGACATGCCCGTAACTCCTCACCAGGGAGGCGTCCAGGAGGAAACGTAACCAGATGCCCGAGTCCCCTCAACTGGCTCCTCTCAACATGGAGAAGCAGTGGCTCTACTCTGAGTCCCTCCTAGATGACCAAGCTTCTCACCCTATCTCTAAGGGAGAGCCCAGACACCCTGCGAAGAAAACTAATGTTGGCCACTTGTATCCATGATCTCATTCTTTCGGTCACAACCCAAACCTCATGACCATAGATAAGGGAAGGAACGTACATCGACCGGTAAATAAAGAACTTTGCTTTTTGACTAATCTCTCTCTTCACCATGACAAACCAGTACAGCGCCCACTTCAATGCAGCTATTGAACACCTATCTGTCTATCGATCTCTTGTTCCATTTCTCCTCCACTTGAGGCAGGATCTCCTCCCCGACCTACTCTACACTTTTCTGGCTCAAGACCATAGCATCAGACTTGGAGACACTGATCCTCATCCCAGTCGTTTCACACTTGGCTGTGAACCACTCCAGCAAAAGCTGTAGATCACAACCTGATGAATCCAATAGGACCACATCATCTGCAAAGAGCAGAGACGAGGTCCAAAGGCCATCAAAACCGATCCACTTAACACCATGGCTGCACCTATAAATTCTGTCCATAAAAGTTATGAACAGAATCGATGACAAAGGGCAGCCTTGGTGGAGTCCAACTCTCACTGGGAACGAGCCTAACTTACTGCCGGCAATGTGAACCAAGCTCTGACACAGCTCATACAGGGACCTAACAGCCCATATCAAAAGTTCTGGTACCCCATACTCCCGGAGTACACCCTACAAGGATCCCCGAGGGACAAGGTTGAACACCTTCTCCAAGTCTACAAAGCATATGTAGACTGGTTGGGCAAACTTCCACGTAATCCCCCAGGACCCTGCTGAGGGTGTAGAGCTGGTCCAGTGTTCCACAACCAGGATTAAAACCACACTGCTCTTCCTGAATCCAAGGTTCAACTATCTGATGGATGGACCCTCCTCTCCAGAACCCCTGAATAGACCTTACCAGGGAGACATGAGAGTGTGACCCCCCGTAGTTGGAACACACTCTGTGGTCCCCTTTTTGGAATAGGGGGACCATCAACTCTATCTGCCAATCCAGGGAAACTGTCCCGATGTTTACGCAATATTGCATAGTTGTGTAAGCCAACGCAATCCCACAACATCCAGAGCCTTAAGGAACTCCAGGCGAATCTCATCCACCCCCCGGGGCCCTGCCACCGAGGAGCTTATTAACCATGTTGGTGACCTCAGCACGAGAGATTGGAGAGTCCAACCCAAAATCCCCAGGCTCCACTTTCTCAGTGGAAGATGGGCTGGTGAGATTGAGGAGGTATCTGTAACCTGTATCTGTAACCTCAATCACAGCTGTCTCCCATCTATTCATTACCCTCAGCCTATTTATCCGTCTGTTTTATTGATCTTACTGTTTTAACTGTACTCTTCCCACCACCCCACGATGGCCTGAGTTGAGGTCAGCAGCACACCATCCCCACTATAAATATTGTTGGTGTAGTATTGTTTACGGTCCCCACCCCGAGATGCCGGATGGTGGACCAGAATTGCCTCGAAGCCATACAGACGTTATTCTCCATGGCCTTTCCAAACTCCTCCCATTAAGATACCTTACATTATATGAACTGACAGACAGTAAACATATTTCTACCTGAGGAAAAAATAACCTTGTAAATTTTGCTCCTTGTGTTTTCAAGCCTTGCTCCTCCATGTCCTGCCAAGTCTTCTCCGTTTTTGTGATCTCGCTAGTCATCCCATGGTTTACCATGGGGGCCAAGATGGTGTAGACATAGGGCAGCTGACTTGGGACCAGAAAGTTGCAGGCTCAACTCCCCACCATGCCCAAACTTTGTGGTGTCCTTGAGCACGACATCTAAACCCTAAATGTGCTCTGGACACCTACATAGCTGCCCACTGTTCCACCTGGGTGGATCTCAAGACTTGCATCTTGGAACAAACAAGTGACCACTCCTAGGAACCGTTGGATCTCCCCTCTCACTGCATGCTAACAAACAAATTACAGTAAGACTTCTACAACAAATAAATACTACAAATCATTGGGCCTCAAACCCTGCCAATACTCATCTCTACCTTGTTTCCCTTTGAGAACAGTTCCCATCCTCACTTGTAAATAAAGACACGTTTTCTACATTTGAGTCCTTCTCATCAGTCTGCTATCTTTGGGTCTTTACAACTGATCATCATGTTATTAAAAACATTTTTATTCCCAATAATTATAATCCCAAATAATTTTTCTTCTGTTACCCGACAGGAATAAACAAAAGATGATGGATGGATGGATGAATGGATGGATGGATGGATGGATGGATTAATGGATGGATGGATGGATGGATGGATGGATGGATGGATGGATGGATGGATGGATTTTTATTCCCTGGCTTTTGGCACAGCCTGAAACTGAAAGTTATGCACCATACTGTAACTCATGTTTCCTGAAGGAAGGGAACGAGGTGCAACATAAATGCTATGGGAAATTGAGGCCCGCGTGATTACCTGAAGGAATACAATCACGCCATTACGGCAGGGGCGTCAGCGTCACGCAAGAGTCCCCTCCCTCTGGGTATTTAAGATGCGGACGCCCATCCTACTTTCTCTAGAATGCACTTCACCGAGCTTTCAGCATTGAAAGGGCCAGGTATGTTGCACCTCGTTCCCTTCCTTCAGGGAACATGAGTTATGGTGCATAACTTTCAGTTCCCTTATCAGTCAGTCACTCGGTGCAACATAAATGCTATGGGAACGTAATCCATTCACGCCCTTGAAATGCTCAGCAAAATGCATGTGAGAACATCTGCCTTAATATGACAGGCATTTCTCAGCCGCTTTCTACAAGGTATGTAGAGAACATAGCCTGAGATGAAAAAACGCCACATGTAGAAACATCAACCTGATGTTATCACTGGACACAGATGAAAACACCAGCTAGAGACAGCACAAGCGTGCTCCGCTAGTGTAATTATCCATCATCTCCTTTTTCCCTGGACATTTTGAGAAACAGGAGGAAAAGGGCAAGGGACCCCTTACGCCACTGGTAACCAAATGGCAATGTGGAGGTAAAGAACCTAGTTCAAGCACAGGGTAACCTTCCAGGTCCCCAGGGGAAAGAATTTCATATATACAAGGGGCACGCACGAGTCCCTCATCCGCTCCTTAAACAGACAATTTACTAGGACTGTCAAAGGGGACCCATCCTGATGTTGGAGACCAGTTAAAGGTGCTATGTGTAACTTTCTGTAGAGTGCAGAACTTAGAAATATTTTCAACAGGCAAAGCATTCTGATCCCTCCCCCTCAGAGCCATATATGGCTCTGCTCCCCCTGGCCCTGCTGAAATTCAAATTCAAGCTCTGTTTTTATTGGCTGATTCAAATTCAAGCTCTGTTTTTATTGGCTGGTTACAAACTCTGTTTTTATTGGCTGGTTAATGGCGGGTCACTCTGTGTTTTTAGTGTTTTTATAAATGCTGATAGAGAAGCAAGGGGACTATAGTTTTTTTCAGAGATTACTTTGTCTAACATCAGTCTGTCAGTAGATAGTGACAGAGTGAAGAAATATGTTAAAAATATAAATTTTTAGAAAAGTTACAGACTGCATTACAAAGTTGCATAGTGCAGCTTTAAGGAGAGGGGAACCCTTCCACTGAATATCTCCCAAGTAAACATAAACACCAAGGGACTCCCTTGTGTATGTTTTTGCTGTTTGTTTCTTGGAGAAAAAACGATCCAACCTTAGGCCCTCAGCCAGTTCCCTTCAGTGGCCAGGCTGAAAGCTGCCACAGCTCGGGACGTGGGTGCAGAAGCTGCCCACATGCCTGAGTCAGCAGGTCCCTGTGAGAAGGCAACTGCCATGGTATCCCTGATAACATTGAGATCAATTCCGGGAACCACGGTTTCTGCGGCCACCTGGGGGCTATCAGTATTAGGGAGAGGGCTCCTTGATGTACACGTTCCAGTGTCACCTGGATCAGAGGGACAGGTGGAAAAGCATAGTACAGCACCCCTGCTGGCCAATCATGGGCCAGAGCATCCGTTCCCAACGGTGCGTCTGTTTCCTTTAAAGAGAAGTAAAGGTCACATGTGAGCTAGCTCTGCAAGCGAACAAGTCCACTGAGGCTCTCCCAAATCGTGACCAGACCTGTTCCACGACTCGTGGGTTCAGTCTCCATTCTGACGCCAAGAGAGGCCCTCTCGAGAGGGCATCTGCTCCATAATTCAGTTCACCGGGAACATGAGTCGCCCTGAGCGACAATATTCTCGGAGCACACCATGTGAGCAACTTCCGCGTCAGGCCGAGGAGGGCTTGGGATCTTGTCCCTCCCTCCCTGTTGATGAAGGACACCGTGGTCCTGTTATCTGATTTCACCAGGACGTGCTGCCTGCAATCAGACCTTTGCCAAAAAAGTATTTCACTGACAGGAATACGGCCAACAATTCCAAGAAGTTGATATGTAATCTTGCTTCCTGTTCATTCCAAAGGCCTCGGGCGTTCTGATTTCTGCAGACTGCCCCCCATCCTGTTTTTGAGGCATCTGTCGTGATGACCACATGAGACAACACTCTACCTAGTGGGACCCCTTCCGCGAAAACAGACAAGTCTCTCCAAGTTTCCAGGGTCCTCAGGCACTCTGAATCTATCCTGACCTTTCCTGTTCCACCAGGCAGGGCGGGTTGTGTCTGTTGGTTTAGCCACACTTGTAGGGCCCGCATTTTCAGCAATGCGTGTGGCACACAGGGTATGGCTGCCGCCAAGAGGCCTAAGAGGCGTTGGCATGTTTTCAGGGGGACCCGCTGATCCAGTTTAAACTTTGTCAGGCAATGGCGAATCGAGGAAACTCGTTCCTTTGAGAGCCATGCTCTGTAACGGATGGTGTCGACCTGTACTCCCAGAAATACGGTAATCCGTGATGGGGTTAGGTCACTCTTTTGTAGGTTTATGACAAAACCGAGAGACTCCAGGTGAGAAATCACCCTACAGGAGTGCGACTGGGCCTGTATTCTGCTTCCGGCCAGAATCAGGAGGTCATCCAGGTAGTTCATAATCCTGACTCCTTGATTCCTAAGAGGGGTCAGGGCTGCGTCCAGACATTTAGTAAATGTACGAGGAGCCGTCTTCAAACCGAAGGGTAAGGCTTTGAATTCATAAGCCTTCCCATCGAAAGCAAAACGGAGGAATTTTCTGTGCTTCCTCTATACGCCCACATGGAAGTAGGCGTCCTTCAAATCCATTGTACATGCATAGTCTCCTGGTCTCACAGACTGGAGAACCTGCCGCAGTGTAAGCATCTTGAACTTGAAAGTTCTTCTTTGCTTGTTCAGAGTCCTGAGATCCAGGATCGGCCTCAGGGAATGATCCCTTTTGGGCTCCAGGAAGTACTTGCTGTAGTGACCGAAGCGTAATTTGCGTTTCGGGACCAAACTTATTACTTCTTTCTGTAACATTGTTAATACTTCCTCCCTCAGCACGTGTGCGCGTGCAGGGTTAATATTCGATTGCAACACCCCTGTGAAGGGGGGCGGTCTCTTGGCGAACTGCAACCTGAGCCCATGACATATTGTCTTCATGACCCATTCGTTTGGCAGACACGCCCTCCAGGCCTACGCGTGCGCCATGAGCCTGGAAGGCATGTCTAATCGCTGCTTGTCATGTTTGAGTGTGGGAGGGGTGGCCTTTGACCCTCTCGCAAGCTCTCGAGCAGGTTGGTCAGCCCGACAGAAGGTATTGCGAGATCTGACTGTCTCAGACCGAGCTCGCGCATCTTGCTACGGTTCATAGTTTGACCAAGTGGTTTGTGTTTTATAAAAGTGGGACTCGAGTCAAGAACCAGGGCAGTCTGTGCTTTGGTACTTTTATTTTTGTATATGCATGAAACAGTGCTTGTTTTTTATTACACATACAGTAGGCGAGTCATGTTTAGTGCACACACACATGTCACCAGCTCTTTGTAGTGTTTTACAAGTGAAGACTGGGCTCAGAGGGTCAGGTTCCCATACCACGTGGGCGGGCAAACCTGTAAAATTATGAGTTTGTCCTGTTTCATCAGGCCCAAATCTGCTTTCCACATGGGGTCATCGAGGAGGCCCTCGGCCTGGCCGCCTGATGCTGAAAAGGCTCTCCGTCGCCAGCGGGTCTCTTCCGCGGAGGGCGACGCATGGCTTCCTTGGGGGGTGCAAAGCTTTTCCTCGGCAGCCCCTCACGGAGGGCTTCCACCTGTTTGCGTCTTTGTTCCAGCCTGGCCTGGATATGATCCAGGGCTTCCCCGAAGAGTCCCGTCAGCTCGATTGGGTGCTGAAGGAAGGGGGACCTCTGGTTTTCTGGGAGGTCCGTCAAAGTCAACCAAAGATGGCGCTGGGCGACAACCACTTCCACCATTGCTCTGCCTTGCGTGATGGCTATTGTCCCCATCATGCAGAGCACAAAGTCAGAAGCCCTGCGGGCCTCCTCCATGGTCTCTGTTGCGGCTTGTTCGTTTGTTGTTACCTGGAGTTCCTGCAGCTTTTCTGCCAGGTACGCCTGCATCATGGTTGAAGCGTTCATCGCACGAGCCGCGAGGCCCTGAGCCCGGTAGCATTTCTCGAGCTGTTTCTCCGAAGCGCGGCAGGCCCTGCTGGGCAACGCTGGCTTCGCCCCCGTAGCTGCGGGGGCCAGATGAGCCGCCAGGGTCTCCTCTATCTGGGGTGCGCTGGCGAGACCTGCTGCCTCCATTCCGGCGACATCCAGGAGCCGGGATAGTGGCAGCATCATGGGAGCTCCGGGTTCCGCCCAGGAGCGCGTGAGCTCCATGAGGAAGTCCGGGAAAATGGGCATTTTCTGCGACGTCGTCGGCTGCTGCTTCGCGTAGAAGTAATTTCCCGCCAGCCTCGTAACCTGTTGGCGAGGCGTGGGGTCTGGTCACGCGACCTGCAGGGCGTCCGCCGCCCTGTGGCACAAGTCGAATAGAGCAGGGACTGACACGTCCGGTTCCGGTAGCATTTGCGCCAGGTTCTGAGAGGAATCCACACTTTCCCCTCTGCAACCGTACTCGGCGTCTTGGTCAGACACTTCGGGCGTCGAGTCCTCGACGGGGACGAGGAGTCCGACACGTTCTCATCCCCGACCTGACCGCTGCATTCCACATCCATGTTCTCGAGCTCCGGTTCGGGAGCGAGCAGTTATGTGTGGTGATTGGCCTTCAGCGCCGCGGCCTTCTCCATGGTCTTAGCCAACGTGTCAGCGCGACGTTTCCTCACTACCGCCGGCATCCGACAGCAGTGGGAGCAGGAGTTGGGGGATTCCAGCGCTTTTCTTGCATGCAGGATCCCTAGGCAGACGGGACAGGCCTCGTGGGTGTCCGTCGCCGAGAGAGAGTAGCCGCAGCCGCTGGGGCAGGGGCGCGAGCGAGGTTTCACCTTCCTGCTGGTTTTCTTAGGAACCCTTGTCCTCCGTTTTCCCTTCTCGGGAGCCATGTCCGGAGACGAGAAGCGTCGAGGCTGTTCCTAGTTTCCTTTTGTTCGAAGACGTCCTCTCCGTCGTGTCGCTTTCGCTGGCTAGCCTGCTAATGGTTAGCAGGGAGTGTTGTGACGCAGTTAGCGCCGTCGAGCGAAGCAGCTGCGGAGAAGAAAACTTTGAGGTAAGTAGAAAAACGCTGGACTAGCTTTCGCCAGCCCAGCAGTACGCAGGAAAATTTCTCTGTACGCTCAGTGTAGGGAGCAAGCTCACCTCTGATCGAGCGATGTGACAACAGAGAAGTCCCACAAAGTTCAGGTTTAAGCGAGGTGAAGGGCAACAAGAGGAAGTAGGATTGGCGTCCTCGTCTTAAATACCTAGAGGGAGGGGACTCTGGCGTGACGCTGACGCCCCTGCCATAAAGGCGTGATTGTATTCCTTCAGGTAATCGCGCAGGGCGCAATTTCCCATAGCATTTATGTTGCACCGAGTGACTGACTGATAAGGGAACTTGCTCTGCAGCACTGTTTTAGTTTTATTGATCTTACTGTTTTACCTAGCCTGGTTGAAACCAAACCCTGTCCTTCACTTCGCTTCAGACAAGGGTCTGGAACCTAGCCATTGTAAAACGTTTCTTGCTGGAGGCGTTAGCCTCTGTTGAGGAACAACACCATTGGATAATTTGAACAGGGAAAAGCATTCTGCTCCCTCCCCTCTGCATCGCTTTGAATGAGCGGGGTGAACTTGACTGACAACTGCTCCGCCCCCTCTGCAGCTTTTTCCCTCTGCCGGCTGCCGCGATGCATATTGTGTTTATATGTTTAAAACGTTTTAATAAAATAAAACCATGGATCGCTGGTCCAGCTCACCAGAAGACCAGAAAATCTGATGGGACTCAGTCAGCAACGTAAAACCCGAGTTTGGTGACAACCTCAGCCATTTCCGTGTTCATTTTACTCAGCGGAGGGAGAGGAGGAGAAGGAGGACGAGGGAGCGATTTCTTGACTTTTGGAGAAAAAAAACAAAAGAAAACTCCAGATAAGGGATTAAGAAGGGGAAATTAATAAATGTGTGTCACATAGAAAACAGTCCTGCATCGCTTTGAATGAGAACATGCCGCTTCTCGCTGACTGAGCGCTGGCAGAGCCCTTTTATAGGGCTCTGCGCGCTGGGACAGGTGGGGGCGTGGGTTAGGGTCCAAAACTCCGCCCCTTCTGTTCTCTGATTGGTCCGAACAAAAATCTACCGGAGAAATCCTTGTGGGTGGGTGAAGTCCCAGACTGTGCAGTGAAGGGAAATGAGAATTGAGCGGAGCTGTGCAGGAAGGCGAGGGCCAGGCTATGTTTTACCTGTTTTATTCCTTTCCAGTTTAAATGTACTGTACTTGATTTTACATGCACATCACTATGTTGCAGCTCCAGCTGTTTTAGAGTGCTTCATAAAGAAAGAAGTAGTAGTAGTAACCAGAGATACATATCAAAATCAACAGTCATGTTTTGGAGTACATGTACAGTATAATAAACTCCTTACACAGAGCCTGGCTTCACACAATATGCCAGAATTTGTGGGGTTTTTTTTATTTTTATTTTTTATTTTATTTATGTTTTGTGATCCTTGTGTTTTGTCAGTCATGTTTTCTTTTTTCAGTTCCCCTGAGTTCCTCTGTGCCACAAGCCACTACTCTTTCATTACTTTTCCAGTCAGCGTGCCACTCCAATCTCCACCTGTATCTGTACACTCAATCACAGCTGTCTCCCATCTATTCATTATCCTCAGCCTATTTATCCCTCTGTCCTCATTTGCACATCAATCTGATATTATTGGCTATTATGCCATATTCTGGAGTACCTTGCGTTCTTGATAATACTCCTGAGTTTATGTACGTTTTTGCTACATAAGCATTTTTGTTATATTTAAAGCTCCACTGACATCATCTTTTGACTTTTCAAAAAATGGCACAACATATATAAATATTAAGATAGACCTCTGACCGTTTTTGCTAAAATAATGTTAAATGAATGACAATTTCTCTCAAAATAGTTTAAAATTAGCGCCGTTTTTTTAGACCGTAAATCCGGATTTTCCGGTCACGTGAGCATTCCTGTTTCTGACGTCACGTCCGTAAATTTCGCCAGCGCACCTAAAAACACTCTATTTTCATCTAAAAACTACTTTTGAGTGC
>JBBPBX010010668.1:14421-33474 GCA_038048925.1 Garcialebias charrua
ACAAACAGGAATGCTGACACGTGACCGGAAGATCCGGATTTACGGTCTAAAAAAACGGCGCTAATTTTAAACTATTTTGAGAGAAATTGTCATTCATTTAACATTATTTTAGCAAAAACGGTCAGAGGTCTATCTTAATATTTATATATGTTGTGCCATTTTTTGAAAAGTTAAAAGAACATGTCAGTGGAGCTTTAAAATGTTGTTATTTTAGTAATTTCTCTGAACTCCTGTTGTCCGTCCATATTCTGGGTCCAGACCTCCCACTGACCACAGCATTGGCAGGTGTAACTTAGAAAATATATATTAAAAAATGTAATAAACATTAGTTGCAGTTCTAAAAATATGAATATCCCTGAAAAACTTGATGCTGCAAAACAAGTGCAGAGCAATATGAAACCCTCAAAGATCAATTTTGCTGGTATCCTAAGAATGCCATGTTTACTTGGCAAAAGCAACACAGACGTTAAAACTATTTCAACGACTCCCACTGCTTATTGATTTACTATTCGAGGACAGCACACATCTAGTGATCCATATGCTTCCTTAATGCAGAGCCCTTTCTCTGCTCTCAGCAGGTAAATATGGTCCACTGACTGTGCATGCCAACATCTGCAGATCACATGACTGTGATTACTCAGTTTATGAGTGCTGTGTCCATTCTTAAACTTCTGTCTGCCAACATGACCTCACTTTCATGCTGATCGTTCTGCTTTAAATCTCTGGTCACATGCATAGAGCTTTAAAGGTTTTGAGCTTTCTCATGGATGGCATGGTGCAGCAGTTGGTTGAGCTGCTACCTCTCAGCGGGTAAGTTGCCAAATCAAAGGCCAGGGGCCTTTCTGAGTCGAGTTTGCATATTCTGCCCACATGGGATTTCTCCCACAGACAAAAAAACATGTACAGGTATTTTAGATTACTTGGTAGATCTAAACTGTCTCTGGGCTTGAGTGAGTGTGAATGGTTGGGTGGACTTGCAACCTGTCCGTGGTGTCCCCTGCCTCTCACACAGTGACTGTTGGACATGAGTACCAGCAATAGGTGGGTAAAGATAATAAATGGATGGAGTTTTCTCTTCATTTACAGTTTATCAGCCCTGTGTGATCAGAGAAAGCCAGCCAGTGACAGGCACGCACACACATTTAGACAATTACATGATCATTTTTTTATGCTCATCCAAGCAAGAATGCGAGCCTTGGTGTGGTTTTCTTCTCTATGAGCTTCAAATGTTTGTTATTAACACTGTTTCTACACAGATGTGCCTTTATATGAGAATTTAGCTGCTACAAAATAATGGATTAAAGACAGACAAGTACAATGACAAAAAAAATAGTTGATTGCTGACAGATGCATTTGGGCAAGCCTCAGTAACCAAACACACTTTAAAAAAATGTACTTCATAAAACATATTTCTTGTTTACTGGTTAACTAAACAAATTTTAAGGAATTGAGTAAGCCTAGAAACTTTCAATTGTTTTTTTGTTTTGTTTTGTTTTTGTTTTTTTAGTATTGATTTACACACATTTAGAAAGTATGCTCATGGTTTTCTTTTTTAACCTAAGAACAAAACTGAATGAATTAGAGTGCATGGAGTAGAGTTTTGATTTTGTAATTTGTATCTGTGACAGACTTGCATTTTTCTCAGAGTTTTTAATAAGATCTAGTGTCTCTGGTGTGAAGAAGTTCAATCTAAACTGTCACCATAAATAAGAGGAAACCTCACTGTGAACAACACTGTGTGACTTGTTCAATCTGGTAGAAACACGCCAGTAGGTTCAGACGCCTGGCTCTAATCAGATTCTGCATGCATACCAGCTCAATCAAAATTAATCAAGAAAGTCGGGAAGCAATCAATCCTTTGCAGTTCCAAAACATGTCTTGCAAATGAAAAATATGGATAAATGAAAGGTCTAGCTTTTCTTAACCTTCCTAGCGGGTCGAGATCCCGCACGCACTTATGATGTTAACGGGTCAGTTGTGACCCGTCTTAAAGAAATGCATATCAGCCACCAGCTCTTATGCCAGAGACTTTGTAAGATCCACCTGTGTTGAGACGTTTTACAACATGTTAACCACTATGTTTAACATGTAAGAAATTGTATCTACTTTATTCAAAAGTTTCTGTGGGTGAACCCTCCAACCCCACCCACATTACCAATGCTTCTGATACCAAAGCCAGTGTCCCTCCTCTGGACATGTCCAAACCATCTCAGTCTGCCCTCTCTAACTTTATCTCCCAGTTGTTCAACATGTGCTGTACCTCTGATGATCTCATTCCTAATCTTATCCATCCTTGTCACTCCTAAGGAGAACCTAAACATCTTCATTTCTTCCACGTCCAGTACTTTCTCCTGTCTTTTTTGTCAATGCCACTGTCTCCAGACCATACAACATAGCTGGTCTCACCGCTGTCTTGTAAACTTTTCCTTTAGCCGTTGCCGCCACTCTTTTGTTGCAAATCACTCCTGAAAACTTTTCTCCATCCACTCCATCCTGCCTGGACTCTCTTTTTCACCTTTTTTCCCACATTCCCCATTTTCCTGGATAGTGGGCCCCAAGTACTTGAAGTCCTGCACCTTTGTGACCTCTGATCCTTGTAGCCTCACTGTTCCACTGGCCTCCCTCTCATTCACACACATGTACTCTGTCTTACTACGGCTGACTTCCATTCCTCTTCTTTAAAGGGCATATTGCCACCTCTCTAAGTTCTTTTCCACATGTTCCCTGCTCTCACCACAGATTACAATGTCATCTGCAAACATCATAGTCCACAGGGATTCTCGCCTGACCTCATCTGGTCTATCACCACAGCAAAAGTGAAGGGACTCAGAGCCGATCCTTGATGCAATCCCACCTCCACCTTGAAGCTATCTGTCACTCCTACAGCACATCTCACCACTGTCCTCATACATGTCCTGTACCAGTCTAACATATCTTCTGCCACTCCAGATTTCCTCATGCAATACCACACCTCTTCTCTGGCACCCTGTCATATGCTTTTTCTAAATCCACAAACACACAATGGAGTTCTTTCTGACCCTCTCTGTACTTCTCTATCAACATCCTCAAAGCAAAGATGGCATCTATGGTGCTCTTTCTTAGCATGAAACCGTACTGCTGCTCTCTTAGTGCGGGAGCATACTGATGCTCACAAACAGTCACCTCTCGTCTAAGTCTTGCTTCTACAACTCTCTCCCAGATCTTCACTGTGTGACTCATCAACAGAATTGCCCTGTAGTTGCTACAACTCTGTACATGACTCTTGTTCTTAAACATGGGCACCAACACACTTCTTCTCCATTCTTCAGACATTTTCTCACCCTGGCTCTCAGGCTTTCAGCTACGTTTTTTTTTTTTCCTTCTGGCTTCTCCCTTCGTCAGAGGTCGCCAGAGCAAACTAAGTCGCACAAAGACGTGGCAATTGTTCTTACGCCGGATGCCCTTCCTGACCCAACCACAGATCATTGAGCTACCACAGCTCTCTGTGTGGAGCAGAGAGCTGTTCTCTAGGGTGCCCGGGAAAGCAGATGGTGGGGGTTAAGAGCCTTGTTCAAGGGACCAGAGTGGGGCAAATGAGGGTGGAGACAGGTGTGACTGCTTCACTTATCCCACCCACATGTTTTTTATGTTGTCTGTACCGGGGCATGAACCGGTGATCTTCCGATCACAAGCTCACCTTCTCTAATCTCTGCACCACCACTCCCTTTTCTTATCTGCTACGATACTACCACATAACGTTTTAAATAAATAAATAATAAATGTCCATTTTTGTCATCTGTGTATGTTTCCCATACAAGACGAAATTCGTCTCTGCATTTAACCCAACCACCACCAGGTGGTGCAGTGAGCAGCCATAGAAAGCGCCCGGGGAGCTGGAGAAATAGGTGTGCACTCATAGACACCCCAAGGTGTGTAGTGGCCGGGGCCGGGTTTGAACCTGTGTCCTTCGGGTCCCAAGTCGGCAGCCCTGCCACTACACCTTTAACTCACCTGTAAGAGTTATAGCAATTTTTGTGTTGGCTAAATTTAACTTGTTGTAGACTCCAATATTAATAAAATGTAGATGTACACCCAATGATTAATTTATGAGCATTTTATTAAAATCCAACCCATGGTCATTAAGCATCAATAAAGTTCTATATTATCTTTCATTCAACATTTATTTATACATGTTAGTTCCATTGAACCTTGAGGACTCATTTACAAGAGAAACCTGTTTCCAACAAATAATGATGACAACAATAGACAAAAATGACAACAGTAGACATCATAAAAGAGAGCATATAAACTGAAAAACAAATCAAGGAAAATAATACTAAAAACAAAACAAAAACAGCTACATTATAAAGTGATACAAAATACTATAAACAGGAAGATATCTGTGTTGGTTTTTGCCATGAACAGCAGTTGTTTGAAAACATTTAGAGAAGTCAAGGTCAAGAGCCTCAGAACTTTTTGTAATGTGTTTCAGGAAAAAGGAGCAAAGTAGGAGAAGGCCCTTTTGCCTAATTTAGTCTGCACTGAGGGTACACTGCATGTATTAATGTCCTGGGAATGCATGCTGTAGCTGCACTCACCTAGTGACATTTAGGAGGAGATGTATGAAGCAGGGGCAGCCGGCCAATAGGGGGCACTAGGGTGCCGCCCCACTGGAACTTCTGGACCAGTTTACATTGAAGACTTAAAAAATAAGAATAAAAATGTAATAATAAAATAAAAATATTTCGAAATTTATGTATATATGTTTTTAGTTGTGTAGGATAAATATTTTATGAGTAATGATGAGTTATATTGTTTGTTTCAAAAACGTTTTCTGATTGGTGACATATTTCCTGTCTTGGGGGTGCATGAATCTTGAAGACTCTCGTTAATAATGGCACATGCGCGGTTATTCCACAATGTTACAAAACAATGGGAAGATACTGGGCGCATATTTCAGTGCCCTGGACATGTCCAACTTGAACTGTACCTACAGATCATGTGCTTCCGGACTTTTTTTTTGTCTGGGAAATGAGCCGTGCAGTCAGTGACTCAAGCAGGCTTGCTCAGGTTTTAAATCATTGAAAGCCCTTTATCTAATGTCTATTTGCCATTTCTGACTGATATGCCTCTCAACTTTTAGATGGCTCTGTTTGTGAAAAAGACTTCAGCTGACTGTTTATTCTAAAAGTGGCAACTGTGAGTTTGTTTCTGGAGCTAGCATGCTAATGCTAGTCTTTATCTACTGCTTATATTATTATATTACCATTCCTGACTGATATGCCTCTAAACTTTTATATGGCTCTATTTGTTAAAAAAGCCTTCAGCTCAGCTGACTGCAAGTGGGAACTGGTGAGGTTTTTTTTTCTTTGTTTGTTTGTGGAGTTAGGTTGCCAGCGCTAGCCTCCAGGTTTTTGTACAGTATTGGACTCTGATGGCTGCATTTATTTTAATTTGCTTATAAAAATGATCAAACATTAATAATTTTATATACTAAATGTCACTGGTGGTGTTTTACTGGACTCTGATGGCTACATTTATTTCAATTTGCTTATAAAAAATGATCAAACATTAATAATTTTATATACTAAATGTCACTGGTGGTGTTTTACTGGACTCTGATGGCTACATTTATTTCAATTTGCTCATAAAAAATGATCAAACATTAATAATTTTATATACTAAATATCACTGGTGGTGTTTTACTATTTCTTAACACTGTATTGATCTGGAGAATGAAACAAAGCATCTTGCAAGTAGAAATGCAGAAAAGTTTTAATCTCACTTATTTTCCTTTCTATAATTTATATATAATTTATTTATGTATATATATTTTTGTTTGTTCTTTGTTATTTTAGTGAGTCAAATTGTTTCTTCTCATCCTGAGCATTTAATTGTTCTGTTAACCTTGTAGTAATCTGCATTTAATTTAAAAAAAACATTATTTGAACTTGGGGGAAAATTTTTCATTTTTGAGAAATAGCCAGGTGAACATTTCAGGAGCCGCCACTGGTATGAAGGCAACAGACCAAGAAGTGATTTAAAGATGAAAATAGACCAATGTGAGAATCTGCATGAAGTTAAGGACGAACAGTTAACTCGTGAATACAGGGTGCAATGGTGGGTACGGTAGTTAAAGCCAGTTATGAATCTTAGCAAACCATGATAGACAGATGCTTGCAGGAGCATTCATGTAAATAATGTCACCATAGTCAGTGGAAGGAAGTAAAGTAGCAGTTCCAAGGTGTTTCCTAGCATTCAGAGTTAGACATGATCTATTTCTTAAAAGGAAACCAGTTTTACTTTCAGTTTCTCTACAAAGTTTTCAACATGGGGCTTAAAGGAGAGATGCAAATCGACCATGATACCTAAGTATTCGTAAGAATTGACAAACTCAATAGGAACACCATTAGAATATAAAATAGAAGAAAGGACTGCTGGGACTGACTTCCTGTTTGAAAACAACATCCCTTTGGTTTTGTCGGCGTTTAGCTCAAGTTTGAGATGGAACAAATCTGACTGGATAGATAGATAGATGATATAGATGATGTCAAAACCAGTTAGCAAAACTTGAAAAACCTTAGCAACTGTTTTATCTCGACAATAGACAACAGTGTCATCAGCAAAGAAATGTAAGGATGAATCAGGAATGACCTGACCTACATTACTTATGTAGATTGTGAAGAGGGTGGGTCCAAAAACTGAACCTTGTGGTACACCTGTTCCTTTCATTCTTTAAAAACAAAGTTTACTCTATCAGATCTCAGCTCCACAGCCTCCCTGATCTTCGTTTGCCATCTACCCGTCTGCATTCTGGGTCCCTGAGCAGCTTTGATGACGTTGTTCAGAGTGAGGTGGAGACCATCATCAAGAAAATGAAGCCTTCATCCTGCGCCCTGGATCCCTTCCCCTCATCTCTCATAAAATCCAATCACTTTGCAATAAGCCCATTAATCACACAAATAATAAATAAGTCTCTACAATCTGGTCATGTTCCACTGCCTCTAAAAACTGCCATCATTAGGCCTCTTCTGAAAAAATCTAATTTGGATCCCGACATTCTTTCTAATTACCGCCCAATTTCCCACCTCCCATTTCTGTCTAAAATGCTGGAAAAAGCAGTTGCTGCTCAGCTGCAGGTCCACCTACAACAACACTCCCTGTATGAGAAGTTTCAGTCTGGCTTCCGAGCAGCTCACAGTACTGAGACTGCATTGCTGAGAGTTACCAATGATGTCCTCATGGCTGCTGACACTGGTTCTCCCTCCATCCTTGTCCTCCTTGACCTCACTGCAGCTTTCGACACTGTGGACCATAGTATCCTCCTCCACCGTCTTCATGTGGAGGTCGGTCTCTGTGACACTGTCCTGGACTGGTTCAAATCTTTCCTCTCCAATAGGCTGGAATGTGTTAGTCTTGGCAATGCCACTTCCCAGACAGTCTGTGTCTCCTGTGGTGTCCCTCAAGGGTCAGTTCTGGGGCCCCTGCTATTTTCCCTTTACATGCTGCCTTTAGGTCAAATTATTAATCAGTTCAACATTTCTTTTCACTGTTATGCTGACGATACACAGCTTTACATCAGGACTGGAGCATCTTCATCATCACCATTGTCATCTCCATCTTCACTCACTGCCCTCTCTACCTGCCTGGAGGAAATAAGGGCATGGATGAATCAGAACTTTCTTCAATTAAACTGCTCCAAGACTGAGGCCATACTGATTGGCACCCCTCACCAGGTACAAACATCTCCTATAACAACACTTTCCTTTTCTGGACAAGACATCCCCCTCTCCACCTCTGTTACAAATCTTGGAATAAAAATGGACTCTCATCTTACATTTGAAAATCACATTAAGCATCTGTTTAAAACTTGCTTCTTCCATCTTCGAAACATCTCCAGACTTCGCCCATCTCTAACTTTTTCTGATGCTGAGAAACTCGTCCATGCCTTTGTCTCCTCCAGGCTCGACTACTGCAACTCCCTGTTTATTGGAATCCCTGGCAAAAACCTTCAGAAGCTTCAATATATTCAAAACAGTGCAGCAAGGATTTTATTGAGAGCTCGTAAATTTGAACATATTACACCCATTCTCCATAACCTCCATTGGCTTCCTGTCACCTACAGAATTCAGTACAAAACTGCTCTCATTACACATCAATGCTTACACGGAACTTCACCTGATTATCTAAAGGACATTCTTGCACCATATTCATCCACCCGGTCTCTACGATCACAGAACAGTAATCTCCTTCACATTCCACGAACCAAATTAAGGACCATGGGAGACCGGGCATTCTGTGTGGCTGCCCCCCGCCTCTGGAACTCCCTCCCTGACTACCTGAGAGCTCCACAGTCACTGGTTGACTTTAAACAAGGCTTAAAGACTTTTCTTTTTAAGCGAGCCTACTCTGCCTCCGCATGATTTTATCTTAGATCTTAGTTGATATTATCATTATTTTTAATTGATTTTATTATTGATTTTTGTTGTTTTATCATTGATTTTACTTGATTTTATCACTTGTTTTTATTTGGTCTTTGATTTTAGTTGCACTTTGTAGCACTTTGAGATTTTTGTTAATGAAAAGTGCGTTATAAATTAAATTCATTATTATTATTATTATTATTATTATTATTATTATTATTATTATTATTATTATTATTATTATTATTATTATTATTATTACACCGTTGTTAAAAGATAACTGGAAGAAGTACCATTACCGGTAAGTTGAACACAGCATCACCAATGTGATATATATGGCGACTTAAATATCCACGTGGACAATTCTTCTTCACCTCTGGCAACAGATTTTAAATCTCTTCTGGACTCTCTTAATCTCACTCAACATGTTGACGCCCCTACGCACAGCAGGGGGCATACTCTGGATTTGGTGATTACAGACACTGTACTCATCAATAACTTATCTGTATATGACCTGGGTGTCTCAGACCACAGGGTCATCTCCCTGGAAGTGCCTTCATCTTCGCCTGCTTCAAATCCAAAACGACCCATCCAGTTCCGTGACCTTAAAAACATCTCCCTTGATGTTTTGTCTGCTGATCTTCACACACTGACCGCTGTCAATCATCCTTCTGCAGATGACTCTGTGGATTACTACAACCAATCTCTTCGGGAGCTCCTGGACCTACACGCCCCCTTAAAGACAAGACTGGTGTCTTTCTCGCGCTCAGCTCCTTGGTACACTGATGAGCTGCGCAAGATGAAGGCAACTGGCCGTGCTATTGAGAGACGTGTAAAATCATCTGGTCTGTCTGTGCATAAGCAGGCATATAAAGAACATCAGAAAGCATACGCCTATTCTCTTAAAGAAGCACGCTCCAAATATTATTCTAACATCATCAACACCTGCCCTGGAAACTCTAAACAGCTCTTCTCCACAATCACTCGTCTGCTTAATCCCATTAAGCAAACTCTTGAGGACTCTGCTCAAAAATGCGACCTGTTTCTTTCATCTTTTAAAACCAAAGTTGACACTATCAGATCTCAGCTCCACAACCTCCCCGTTCTCAGTGTGCCACCCACCCGTCTGCATTCTGGGACCCTAAACAGCTTTGACGAAGTTGTTCAGAGTGAGGTGGAGGCCATCATCAAGAAAATGAAGCCTTCATCCTGCGCCCTGGATCCTTTCCCCTCTTCTCTCATAAAAACCAATCATTCTGCAATAGGCCCACTTATCACTCAAATAATAAATCAGTCTCTACAATCTGGTCATGTTCCACTGCCTCTAAAAACCGCCATCATTAGGCCTCTTCTGAAAAAATCTAATTTGGATCCCGACATTTTTTCTAATTACCGCCCAATTTCACACCTCCCTTTTCTGTCTAAAGTGCTGGAAAAAGCTGTTGCTGCTCAGCTGCAGGATCACCTACAACAACACTCCCTGTATGAGAAGTTCCAGTCTGGATTCAGGGCAGCTCACAGTACAGAGACTGCATTGCTGAGGGTTACCAATGATGTCCTCTTGGCTGCTGACACTGGCTCTCCCTCCATCCTTGTCCTCCTTGACCTCACTGCAGCCTTCGACACTGTGGACCATAGTATCCTCCTCCACCGTCTTCATGTGGAGGTCGGTCTCTGCGACACAGTCCTGGACTGGTTCAAATCTTTCCTCTCCAATAGGCTGGAATGTGTTAGTCTTGGCAACGCCACGTCCCAGACAGTTTGTGTCTCCTGTGGTGTCCCTCAGGGGTCGGTTCTGGGGCCCCTGCTGTTTTCCCTTTACATGCTGCCTTTAGGTCAAATTATTAATCAGTTCAACATTTCTTTTCACTGTTATGCCGACGATACACAGCTTTACATCAGGACTGGAGCATCCTCATCTTCCACCTTGTCATCTCCATCTTCACTCACTGCCCTCTCTGCCTGCCTGGAGGCAATTAGGGCATGGATGAATCAGAACTTTCTTCAATTAAACTGCTCCAAGACTGAGGCCATACTGATTGGCACCCCTCACCAGGTACAAACATCTCCTATAACAAGACTTTCCTTTTCTGGACAAGACATCCCCCTCTCCACCTCTGTTACTAATCTTGGAATAAAAATGGACTCCAATCTTACATTTGAAAATCACATTAAGCATCTGTTTAAAACTTGCTTCTTCCATCTTCGAAACATCTCCAGACTTCGCCCATCCCTAACTTTTTCCGATGCTGAGAAGCTCGTCCATGCTTTTGTCTCCTCCAGGCTCGACTACTGCAACTCCCTGTTTATTGGAATCCCTGGCAAAAACCTTCAGAAACTTCAATATATTCAAAACAGTGCAGCAAGGATCTTGTTGAGAGTTCGTAAATTTGAACATATTACGCCCATTCTCCATAACCTTCATTGGCTTCCTGTCGCCTACAGAATTCAGTACAAAACTGCTCTCATTACACATCAATGCTTACACGGAACTTCACCAGATTATCTGAAGGATATTCTCATTCCATACTCATCCACCCGTTCGCTGCGGTCACAGAACAGCAATCTCCTTCACATTCCGAGAACCAAATTAAGGACCATGGGAGACCGGGCTTTCAGTGTGGCTGCCCCCCGCCTGTGGAACTCTCTTCCTGAATGTCTAAGAGCCCCACAGTCTGTGGTTGACTTTAAGAGCGACTTGAAGACCTTTCTTTTCGACCAAGCATACTCTACCTCCTCATGATTCTACTTTTGATCTTAGCTGATATTGTTATTGATTTTAATTGTTTTATTATTTGTTTTATTGTCATTTAATTCTGTTGCTCCTTGTAGCACTTTGAGATTTTCATTAATGAAAAGTGCGTTATAAATTGAATTCATTATTATTATTATTATTATTATTATTATTATATAGAGAAACAACCAATGGTGTGATCTGAGAAACCAATTTCAGAACTTATGACACAAGATGTCATGGTCTACTGTGTCAACAGCTTTAGACAGATCTAAGTAAAGTGCAACACAATAGTCCTCAGCATCCAAAGCTTCAACAACATTGTTAAAACCCTTCAGCAAAGTAATCATTATGCTGTGTTGTTTCCTGAAACCAGATTGATGGGGAGGCAAGATGTTAAAATAATCCAAATACGTACTTCTTGATTTGAGAGTTTATCCATTTTTCTAGGTCCTTAGCTAAAATACAGTTTAAATATTTGTTCATTATGGTGATAAGATCTTATCGTATCTTATTTTGATGAGGGGGCGGCTGTGGCTGAATAGATAGAGCAGTCGTCCTGCAAGAGTTGGGGGTTTGATTCCACCAGCAGTCACATGCTGACTGTAATGATCTCAGGTAAGCCAGATTGGTATGAGACTTGGAATGAGACAAGACTCCAAGATAAAGGTTTAACAGTGTTTATTATTTACAGTGCTGTGTTAATATTCTCTGGAACCCCTGAGGAGAAAGGACAAGATCAGAGTCAGAGTTTCTTTATTTTTCATACGCACGGCATGTGGTACATGTGGTGGAACAAAATTATGTACACAGGGTCCCAGTTACATTCAACAAAAGTATAAAATGTAAAAGAAAAACAGTAATAATATCCAAGATATGAACTAGTACAAAAGTTAACTAAAAATCCACAAAGCACTAGTAGTACCAAAACAATATGCCGAACATCAGTACGAGCATGAGTCCGTGTGAGCAGATGAACAAAGCAGCATGAAATAAATCAGGTGGGTCTTGGAGCAGGCATTGAAGCTTGATATTAATTTGTTTGGTTTTCTCCTTACAGGTACGGACGTCGAGGCGGAGCACCCAGAAATCCAGGAAGGGATCCAGAGAAGGATAACCAGGAAGAGCAGGCAGGACTGTCTAAGCAGGCAAGTGGTTGGAGGTCAGGACGCAAGGAAACGAGGGACAGAACCAAGGTGGACCAGGACTGGACAGGACCCAAGGAGGCAGGTTGGCTGAAGATGAGAACACAAGGGAAGTACACCTAACCCCCGAGTTAAGTACGAGTTCCGGACCTAAGGACCGTTCGCAGCTCGATTCTGCCGTAGCTATAGGGGTGAAAATAACTCTTGTTCGTAGGTCCTGATTTCGTTCGTACGTCGCGGAAATAACGCTAACGGAGCGCCGCACACAAATTTATCGGCATGAGACTGAACAAGCTGACATACTGGGCCATAAACATGCACAGAACTTTATTTACAAACACTTATCTAACACATTACACCACACATTCATCCATAAACACACACAGTAACGTTAAACATTGCTATTCAGCACAGCACATTCAATACTGTAAAATTATTACAGAATAAAATAATTAATTAAAACAGTACAGAATAAATAAAAATATAATTTCTTACTTTGAGATGGTCAAAGCCGACATCTTAGGTTGCCATGCGTTGATGTTGTCGGCCGAGCAGCGCGGCGAACAGCCGGCAGCTGCTCGAGGCCTGTGTTAGCTTCTGCTAGCTGCCTGTTAGCCAGGCCATCATGAGCTGCTGTTCGCGCGGCGCTCCGGCGCGATCGATCGGTGATCGATCCGCGGCTACCTGAGACATCCACAGAGTTCACAGAGACGTTTCCAGCTAGTAATTAATCCATATGATGCGATCCTGGTCACCAGTCTTCAAAGGCCGGCTCCCGGCAGCTAACCTAAAATGGCGTCCGGTGTTCTACATTAATTTGTGACCGTCTAAACTGGAGACCTTCAAAGGCCCCCGTGACTGAACCTAAAATGGCGTCCGGTGTTCTACATTAATTTGTGACCGTCTAAACTGGAGACCTTCAAAGGCCCCCGTGACTGAACCTAAAATGGCGTCCGGTGTTCTACATTAATTTGTGACCGTGTAAACTGAAGACCTACTTCTTGCTGCGCAAGATTGCGCAATCATGACAAAAATGATCAGAAATGATCATTTTTATCATAATTATTATTTATAAAGCCTTTAAAACAACCACAGCTGCAACAAAGTGATGTACACATGAAATTAAGAACATTTAAACACAAAAAATATATATATATATTATTATATTTTTTTAATACAGTAATTTCATATTTTTATTAAATATGATACGTTCGTAGGTCCGGGCGGCCGTAGGTCGATGGAGTCGTAGGTAGGGGGTCACTTGTAATTGTATTCAGCATCAATATAACTGGCCAGATAAATACCATGGGAGAGTATAATGTTCCGGTGAAGAGTAGCACTCGACTGCAGCCTTAATAATAATTAATAAAACAATCTCTGACAGGAGCCACTAAAAGTGAATCTGAGGATTCAAGTACTGTAAGTGATTTGACTCTTGGAACCTGAAAGTGGAACCTGAAATGTGACCCAAGAGGTTCTGTTTTCACTGTGATGAAACTGTTGCACAGACAGACTTCAGCAGAAGGTTCAATAGCATTCCACGGCTCTTTAAGATAAGCCTTAACCTGTCGGTGCTAAAGCTGGGAGTTAAACTTCAGGCCAGCCATCGAGCTGTGTAAGCAATGATGGAGCTGCACTGATTGAAGAAAGACTTTCTGACTTAACACTAGACCCAAGAGCTCCCCAGTCCATCCATGTTGCTTTGGAGACACCTAGACCCCCCCAACGGATGACGTCATGTCTGTTTTTGTTTTACGTCTTCGTCAACTTCTGTCAATGGAAAGGGTCAAATTAAATGTTTCTCTACTGGTGAGCAGCAAATGGGGAGATTTAGCAAATATTATTATTTTCATATTTTATGATGTTTGTCTTGTAATTGACTGTAATCTGTAAAAAGTATTGGTATTGAAAGCACAAAGTAATTGTATTATTTGCAACAAAAATGATCATTAATCAGAGCAAAAAAATAACATACTATGATTTTTTTTTCTAAATCTTCCAGATTTATCACCACCTGAGTTGAATTTGACATACTACACACATATTCCCCTCGGTGCGTTCATGGCAGTGCAAAGCCCTGAGATTTAAAGAACCACGTAAGAAATCTGCAAAGTGCCAGTGTGGTATTTCTTGACTTGGCCTTGAATGGAATTAAGTTGAACATAAAACACTTGAACATCATCAGAAGGAACATAGATGACCAAAGGAATATTAAAATCCACAAAGCCTGCCAACCGACTGACTGGAACGGTGAAGCTAACGCTCCTCGGGGGAATTATAAGTTTTGCTCGTGTTTTTCTCTTACTTACTGAATTTAATGAGTCACAAATATATAGTTATTGGCAATTGTAAAAAATAAAAAAATAATTAAAAAAATGCAGTTTTTGAGTTTCCACTTTGTCTTTTTTTTAACAAATGCACATTTTATTCCTGTTTGATGAAGCGTGTGCAGCACAGAGTGCCTCTTCCGTCACAATATGACTAGGAGCTGTGCTGTTTGCAGCTATTTTTCTTTATTTTAGGTCTACTGGATTGCAAAGACTTATTTAACTGCTACCACATGTTGGGCCTTTGTGCTGCCATCACTCACTGAATGTGTATGTGTTGTTTTCCAGACTGTGTGTGGTGAATCAGTGAGGAGGCAGATCCACAATGACACAGACAAAGAATTAAAGGAAGAATAAATATGTGCATCTGGCTCCTCATCTTTTGGGTCATTTTCCAAATGGGAGCTACTCTGAACCCTAAATCACTGATTTGCCTCATACCTTATATCCATCTTCTAATACCTTTATAAATCTAAATATCTATAACTCAGCAGCATGGTTGTAAAACGTTATTCTTAACGTGGAAAAATAACTAATTATGTTCAAATTTAGATCTTAAAAGCATCTCTCATCGACACTGGCATGAATCAGTGTCAGAAAACGCCCGGGACTGGAGGGACTCTGTAAATCTGCCCCAATGACCAGCAGGTGAAAAAATAGAGAAAATGAGAGGCTCTGGGAAGGAAAAGCATTTTGGAGAGGAGACTTGGACGAAACAAAAACCAGTGGAAAGTGACTTAAAGAGGAGGCGAGACGGGAGCGATACGGTTGTGCTTTGAGGGAAGCCTTTGTGGAAATGTTTACTCGTGGCTGTGTAATGCATCAGCAGCGCACACACAAGAAAGGCACACGGTTGTGAGGCATCTGGAAGACTCCAGATTGAACGGGCCGCAAGGACTGATTTCAACCACAATCACTCTCTGTTCCACTTTCCACTCTCTCTCAGTCTCTGGGGGTTTTTATCAGCATCTCTGCTTGTAAATACATTTTTTTTTCCTTCCGTGCACCATTCTTTTCTTGTTCTTCTTGTTTTTTTCCACCTTTTTTTTGTCAGAGGAAGTGGTTTTTGTGCAGACTACGGCTGGCTGGAACACTGAGCCTTGCTGGGGGAAGCCGAAATATGAGCCCCCCTGTACAGTATTAAAAGTTCCACTAGGGCAACTGTTTTAGTGAGGGGACATCATGTGGTGGGTTGGTGTCAACGTGGCCATTCTGGTGGTTGATCTGCTCAGGGTGCACCCCAAATACTGTGCGGCAGTGGATAAAACCCTAGCACACCTTTCAGGCATGCCGTAATCATCTTTGTTATCATCTTAACTTCCTACATTGACAGGAAACCTGCAACGCAACAACCACAAAATAGAATAAAACCTAAGAAATAGAAAAATTCAACAAAGTTAAGTCAGGTCTTCTGGAAATGGGAGATTTTAAAAAAAAATGTAGAAAGGTTTGTTCTTTTATCCGAAAAACCTCATCAGTCTGAGGAGCTGCATTGAACTCAGTTTTATAAATAGCCCCTTATCATAGTAGGTCAACTATGTTGCCAGATCTTGCGATAGAAACAAGCAACCCGCTCTATGAAAACAAGCCCAAAACCACCCCAACTGGCAACCCACCACATTGTGTAAAACAGGCTGTTTTTAAACACTTTAAACATACATTTATTATAGCATTACACATAAACAACAGCAAAATTATGATAAACTCTTTGAATAACATTCTTTTAAGCTCTGATTTAAAAAAAATACATTTTGCATATTTAATTTTTTTTCTACATATTTTTAAAAACAAAACATCCTGATATCGGCGTGTGAGTAGAGCCCCCTAGTGGTCGGTCACAGTATGAGTGTTTGGGGGTGCCCACAGACGTATTTGCATATGTCTATGTGTTCGCCTGTCGCCTCGCCAACTTGGGCCGGAGCGATAAACAGGAAACGGGGGCCTGGAAGGGACAAACTACCTACTACCACTCGTCTTTTGCTTTATCGTGCGGAGCTGGGAGATAATCAACTAGTTTCACTCGGAAAGAAAGTCCAAATAAGCAACTTCACGTTCATAACATGTCCAAAGAACCACAACCCGGGACTCACAAGATTTACAAGTGACTTTGGAAGAAGAAGAAAAACAAGCCAAAAGTTGCTTATAATAAGCAGACTTGGCAACTATGCAACTGATCAGCTAGTCAAAGCCAAAACTTGCTGTCCCCCTCTTAAGTTAGATTTAAGCTAGATTTATACTTGACGCGTTACGCAGCGCACGAGGGTGTGCGCGCAAAAAGTGATGCAATATCACCGTCCCCGCCCCTGCGCGTAGGCCCCGCCCCGCGCATCGTTTTGGCGCGTGTCGCGCACCTCTGATTTTTTGAAACTCTGCAAGGCTAGTGCGCGCGCCGTGGGCACTACTGAATTGATTGACAGGTCGGGTGGGGACCTAAAGGCCTAGTTATACTCGCGCTTTGGTTCGCTGGCTGGAGCGCGCGCACTGAGCCGTGCGGCTTCATTTGTTTACAGTGTCACCGCTGTGTTTATAGTTGACGCACGGCGGCGCATGGCAAAGTGCTGTTCTTTTACGGACCAGCAGGTGGCAGTACCCTCTAAAACCTGTGCATATGTTGCAAGAAAGGGTGTAGAAGAAGAAATCTACCGTAGAAGAAGAACTGTTTGAAATCACACAACAACAAAAAAATGGCTTTCCGCTCGCGTGCTGAACTGTTGTCTTTATTAGAGGAGCAAATCATAATAGAACAACAGTTATTGTGTCTTGCGGTTTTAATGCATGGAGTCAGCGGAGGAGGAAGCGATCACTTGACTTTTGGCAAAAAAAAAAGAAAAGTCCAGATCAGGGATGAAGAAGGGGAATTTAATACATTTGTGTCACATACAAAACATTCCTCCATGCGTCGCGACGCCGTCTCCATGACCACAGCGGCGCAGACAGCTGCAGGCTCTGGCGTGAAGAGCGTGAAGGGTGTCGGGTGAGGTCCCCACCCGACCTGTCAATCAATTCAGTAGCGCCCACGGCGCGCGCACTAGCCTTGCGGAGTTTGAAAAATTCAGAGGCTCCTCAGACTGCAGAAGTCTTTTGGATAAAAGACGAAACGTTTCAACAGTTTTCTTTTTAAATCCGTGCAGGTGACCTGACTTAACTTTGTTAGATTTTTCTACCTGAGCATGCATCAGGATAAATAGAGAAATTAGTTGGAAGGTTGGAGCACCTATTACCCCAAAAATCTCCTGACTTGAGTTATTCGTATTGAAGCTAATGACAGTAGAACGTTTTGTTTGTGTAAGAAGGCTGTAAAAGCACAAGCTTCTGCTAAACGGAACATTTAAACTTACAGTGTCAGCTTGCCATCAACAATGATTACATAAGAATATTTTAACAACTGTGTGGTCTTCTGACAGTCGCTCGTGTGTTTGTGTAACTTAAACGAGGATTTTATAGCATGCGAAAGAATGTTCTGCAGTTGGCGAGCACAAAAGGAAAAGTCTGCCCTGAGCAGCCGGTGACAAGAAAAATATTTCATCACTTTTGGTGTTTTGGATTTCATTTATTTTCCATGAAGACATTTTTGATTTTTTTTGTTCATCAATTTTATTTTATTTCATTCAAGTGTTCATACTCTTACACAAAGATGAGCCACAGTATTCTGACCCACCTGTCAACAGTTGAGTTCAGGTGTTCCACTCAGCGTTTGGCCTCCTGAGCTTCAATTAAACCCAATGATTCAATGTACCAAGACTACTGGGGTTACGGTTATGCTTTCATCTTTGTGGCATATACAGTATTTTCTGGTGTATAGGTCGCACCTGTGTATAGGTCGCATTGTCCAATTATCACCAATAGATTGGAAAAATCCCTAGATAGGTCACACTGGTGTATAGGTCACACCTACGTTTAGCTCTGCTGCAAATGTCTGCCACAGGAGCGCACAGCAAGGCTTTTAAGAAGATTAACACTTAAAAACAATTATTTGTTTGATAAAAATTATAGCAAATATATGTCTGAGCTGAACTTTTCCTTAATAAATGAACGTAATTGTGAAATGAGCTGGATTTTAAAATTTGTTTCACCAAAAGTGATAACAAGCCTGTAGGTCGCACAAGAGTAGGCCTATAGGTCGCAGGCCTTGAAAAAAAACCATAAAAAGGTGCAACCTATACACCGGAAAAAACGGTAGTTTTATTTTACAACATGGTGCAGAGTTAAAGAAAGTAAACCTGTGATTGGAAGGTTCCACAGCAGACAATAAAATTTGGGTGGGAAAAGTGAAGCGTGTCTGCCTCCATCTTCATTCGCTCCACGGTTTGTCTTTGAGCAAGAGATGCTAAGCTAATTTGATCTGTTAGCTTTGTGGACGTAAACATTGCTGACTTCTAAAGTAGAGTGCACTTTTTGTTGATGGACAAAACAGAAAGTTTGAATGCACCGTGATAAAAAGCAAA
>JBBPBX010010668.1:34827-57469 GCA_038048925.1 Garcialebias charrua
GCGGTGACACTGTAAACGCATGAAGCCACACGGCTCAGTGCGCGCTCAGTGCGCGCTCACTGCGCTCCAGCCAGCGGACCAAAGCGCGAGTATAACTCGGCCTTTACAATGCTGTTATTGCTAGTATCACTCAGCCCTCTGTGAATAGCAAGTGGCCGTCAGGACATTAACTGGCCATCATTAGGATGATGGTCCTTCTTTATGATGTGAACTGCTAGTTCTGGCTGTCACCAACAAACTGTTGTGAGAAAGTGCTATTTATAAGACTGAGTTTAGTGCGGCTCCTCAGACTGCAGAAGTCTTTTGGATAAAAGACGAAACGTTTCAACAGTTTTCTTTTTAAATCCGTGCAGGTGACCTGACTTAACTTTGTTAGATTTTTCTACCTGAGCATGCATCAGGATAAATAGAGAAATTAGTTGGAAGGTTGGAGCACCTATTACCCCAAAAATCTCCTGACTTGAGTTATTCGTATTGAAGCTAATGACAGTAGAACGTTTTGTTTGTGTAAGAAGGCTGTAAAAGCACAAGCTTCTGCTAAACGGAACATTTAAACTTACAGTGTCAGCTTGCCATCAACAATGATTACATAAGAATATTTTAACAACTGTGTGGTCTTCTGACAGTCGCTCGTGTGTTTGTGTAACTTAAACGAGGATTTTATAGCATGCGAAAGAATGTTCTGCAGTTGGCGAGCACAAAAGGAAAAGTCTGCCCTGAGCAGCCGGTGACAAGAAAAATATTTCATCACTTTTGGTGTTTTGGATTTCATTTATTTTCCATGAAGACATTTTTGATTTTTTTTGTTCATCAATTTTATTTTATTTCATTCAAGTGTTCATACTCTTACACAAAGATGAGCCACAGTATTCTGACCCACCTGTCAACAGTTGAGTTCAGGTGTTCCACTCAGCGTTTGGCCTCCTGAGCTTCAATTAAACCCAATGATTCAATGTACCAAGACTACTGGGGTTACGGTTATGCTTTCATCTTTGTGGCATATAGTTTTATTTTACAACATGGTGCAGAGAAAGTGAACCTGTGATTGGAAGGTTCCACAGCAGACAATAAAATGTGGGTGGGAAAGGTGAAGCGTGTCTGCCTCGATCTTTATTTGCTCCACGGTGGGCCTTTGAGCAAGAGATGCTAAGCTAATTTGATCTGTTAGCTTTGTGGACGTAAACATTGCTGACTTCTAAAGTAGAGTGCACTTTTTGTTGATGGACAAAACAGAAAGTTTGAATGCACCGTGATAAAAAGCAAAGCCTTGTGATACTTCTTTTGCACAAATATAAAACAACAACAAACAAACAGTTTAAGCTTCCCCTGGTTAGAAGCAACTTAAATTCTTTATTAATAGTGTACTTGATAAGTAACTTTAAATTGCCATTATGAGCCTGACCCTCTCAATGATTAATGTAATTATGCATTTTTCTGCTTGATTTCAAACTCAGACTACTGTAATGATATTCAGATAGTGCGTTTATTTATTTATACCTGTGAGATTTTAAGCTTTGCTTTCATATGTTCTATACTTTCATTATCTTTAATCTGCTTCTTCCTTTTTGGGTCGAGGGGGTCACTGGTGAAACCTGAAACACTGATCCACCTACATGTAAGTTATGAAATTAATATAGATCATGCATGTTTTTATTTGAAATATGTTTATTATGAAACAACTAAACTGTAAAATGCTTTATTGTGTTGCGATTCGAGGAATTTAAATTTGATTTGATTTGATGTTTATTCATTCATTTTAAAAGAACAATACAAGACAGTTTCATCAGATACAAGAATACAAGTAGGATAAAATGAAGGGAGCAGAAAGAAGATGAAATCTTATTATATCTGCCCCTTATTTCACAGTTTGTTCAACCAATGATAACCTTCAAACTACATCACAAAATGAATAATTCTACTTAATTTTTCTAACTGTAATACACAAACTACATCACAAAATGAATAATTCTACTTAATTTTCTAACTGTAATACACAAACTACATCACAAAATGAATAATTCTACTTAATTTTTCTAACTGTAATACACAAACTACATCACAAAATGAATAATTCTACTTAATTTTTCTAACTGTAATACACAAACTACATCACAAAATGAATAATTCTACTTAATTTTTCTAACTGTAATACACAAACTACATCACAAAATGAATAATTCTACTTAATTTTTCTAACTGTAATACACAAACTACATCACAAAATGAATAGTTCTACTTAATTTTACTAACTGTAATACACAAACTACATCACAAAATGAATAATTCTACTTAATTTATCTAACTGTAATACACAAACTACATCACAAAATGAATAATTCTACTTAATTTTTCTAACTGTAATACACAAACTACATCATTCTAACTGTAATACACAAACTACATCACAAAATGAATAATTCTATTTACACAAACACACTAAGTTACATCATATATAGTTTTTGAGCAAGTCCTTTTTGACCTTTTTCTTAAATGTATACATTGATTTTGCATTTTTAACATCACTCTCCAGAACATTCCACAATCGAACTCCCTGAATTGAGGTAGACCGTCCCTTTAAGCTGGTTCTGAATTGTGGTTTGATGAATATCTCTGTCCCTTTGAGATTGTAATAACTTTGTCTTTTTATAAAATGTCTTTGGATATTTAAAGGTAATGTGTTATTATGAGCCCTATACATAACTGATAAAATACTATATTCTACCAATTCCTGGAATTTCAATAAATTTAGCTGAAGAAACAAGGTGTTTGATGGGTGACTGAAATGTTTTCTGGTGATTACTCTTACAGCTCTCTTTTGTAAAATAAAAACAGGCTTTGTAATTGTTTTGCACGCTTTTCCCTAAACCTCAATACAATAGATTAAATGTGGAACAATGATTGTGTTATACAACATATACAGAGCTTTATCAATTAAAAAAAAACAATTAACAACAAATTAAGTTAGTACTTTTAAAAACTTCTGTCTGTAATTTACAATTTAACCACAAGATGGCAGCAAACTGTAACACAACCAGTGAATTTTCTTTCAGTTACTGAGAAATCAGACAGCCTGGATATCTAACAGGGAAATGAAATATCTAATGTCAAACAGACATATTGGGGCTGTGGCTGAGTGGTTAGAGCAATTATCCTCCAATGAGAGAGCTGAAGGTTCAATTCCACCTATCTGCTTCCTTTCATGTAATGTTTGTTTTTTTCTTTAGGTGGAATTGTAAATAGTTTTTTTTTTTTGGTGTGTTCTTTTAAATTTGAAATTTAAAATAAATAAAGAATTTAAATAAAAATAAATGAAAATAAAATTTGCAGTCACATGTGGAAGTGCTCCTGGGCAAGACACCGAACCCTTTACAGTATTGCCACCAGGAGTATGATCTCAACTACCGGTACTAGCTAGTTCATATATAATTTATTAAGTTATCTTTGTAGAGGTGTAATGAAGAGCTGTATGAATGTGTGCAGATGTGTAACTGAGGGCACAGATTGTGTTGTAAAGTGTTTTGAGTATCCTAAATTGGATGGAGACGTGCTTTATTTACATAATGCACTTCAGATGATTGACATCAAGCAATTTTTTTAAGTATGGTTTATACTTTAATACACAGTTGTTTTCATGGACTTCAATTTTTTTCTTCAGTCATCTCTTTAAAAACAAAAATATGCAGACGACGTGTGTTGAAACATGTGACCGTGGCTCCTTCTGCATGTCCCCACACATTCAACTTTATTCTTCCACGCCTTCTTCAAAGTGAAAATTGGAAATGTTTGGTTTATCCCAGACCATTGAGAATTACGTGAGTGATATGTAAGTTTTAAACCAGTTCCTGCAGGATGTCACAGTCTTGTTGTTTATAAATTAATTATTAATGGCTCAATGTTTTTTCTGTTCATTTAACTCATCAGAAACATCAAACCTTAAGTTAATGAAAAAAGGCAAGTTAATCTTTGTATAAAAAACATTTTAACTCCAAACATTCAGTCATCATAATATCTGACCGGGCAACACATTTAAGTGACAGTTTCTATTCCAGATACTATCTTTTGCATTTTGAAGTCACTTTTACATAAGCTATGATATGCACACAGACTCAGGAAATAGTATTGTTCCAGACAGGAAATGCTGAGACCAGGGCCTCAAATGACAATTGAGAGGAAAGGGAGCACCAAGCAGTAATATGAGTGATTTAAAAAATTAAAAAATAAAAACAGAAAACTAGTATATCCTGCCTGGAATAAACAAATGTTGCCATAGTTTTAAGTTTAGACTTTTTGTTTTTCAGTAGGAGAAGCTTTACAGTCCACATAAAGATAAAAGTATGTTTTTAAGTACTAAATAAAGAGAGTAGGCAGAAACAGAAAAGTCTCAATAAACTGTGAAGATGAGTGACTCTTTGTATTCTTCTTTCAGACAGTTAAGATGTATGAGGACATATGGAGACTTTTGTTCTTTCACTTCTGTCCTTCTGTGGAGAAGAAGACATCTATTCTCAGAACTTTTCTAATATGGAAGACACACAACATGAACAAGCATCAGGTTCTAACATAGAGCTGGCAATAACAAAGTCTAATCATGCACAAGCAAATGCATCAAACTGAGCTAAATGAAATAAAAACCTGCTCTGTGCGTTAAACGAAAACAAATGGAGCCACTTCATCCAGCTTTCTTTATTCAAATCATATTCATTGGAGTGATTTAATCATTTGACCACACGGTTGTGGATCGATTTCAGTAAAGATGATTTGATATTTAATCACTGCTGAATATTTTTTTTAAATTCATTTCATTTCATTTCCATTAAAAACACAAATACATTTTTTTTTTTTAAAAACATAAAATGAAAGGAAGCAGAAGAAGAAATGTTCTTATCATATCTGCTCCCTCCTAAACAAAATCAATTCAAACTATCATTTCAAACAATAATCATTCATATATAATACAGCAAAATACTTAACTCGTCAAAATTTCACGTTCAACAAAATAGACATTAATCAGTTATATCTTTCCAACAAAATAGTTTTGATCATTTTCTTAAAGGTGCTATGTGTAACTTTCTGTAGAGCACAGAACTTAGAAATATTTTCAACAGGCAAAGCATTCTGGTCCCTCCCCCTCAGAGCCATATATGGCTCTGCTCCACCTTGCTCTGCTGAAATTCAAATTCAAGCTCTGTTTTTATTGGCTGGTTAACGGCGGGTCACTCTGTGTTTTTAGTGTTTTTATAAATGCTGATAGAGAAGCAAGGGGACTATAGTTTTTTTCAGAGATTACTTTGTCTAACACCAGTCTGTCAGTAGATAGTGACAGAGTGAAGAAATATATTGTTAGAAAAGTTACAGACTGCACTACAAAGTTACATAGTGCAGCTTTAAATATAAACATTGACTTTCCAAATTTTACATCATCCTCCAAGACCCATTCCCTGTATTGTAGTAGACCGTCCCTTTAAACTGGTCCTATGCTTCGGTTTAACAAAAATATCTATTCCCTTCAAAGTATAACAACTCTTCCTTTTTACAAAATATGCTTAAATATAAATTAGACCTGGAAAGTGTCCCAATAAGCACAACTTGACCATCTCTTTTGTTTATTGGGGCTTAATCATTTAAACTTTCCTCTTAAAGCCTGTGTCACTGTTCCCCATGTTGATTCACACCAGATGACGTGCAGCTTTCTCAATATCTGAGCAGCACACTGCGACACAGCTCCCTCCCTGTGTGTGTGTCTGCAGTCCTCTCCTGTGCAGGCAGCTCCCTCCTCCTGCAGTCCTGCCTCTCATCAATAAGCTGTATTAGCCCAGCACTAATCATATTGTGCACAGAGACAGAGCATCATGTGTGAGCAGTTGGTGAGGGAGCAGGGGTGTGTCCTAGCTTTGCTCTGTTGTAGTCACCAAGTGCACGCCGGCTGCCAGCCATTACTTCACTGCAGCAGGACTGAGTGAGCCGGACACACCAACCTGTCCGTCCCTCCTCTCTCTGCTCTGCATATTCAGCAGAGCTGCTCTCCTCTTCATCACTTTGCCACTCCTGCAGCAGAGAGGGACACTGGCCCTGCTCCTCACTGATTCTGCATGACTGTCACAAAGGTAAGATCCACTTCAGGTCAAGAGAGAAACTCTCTGATTAAACTGACGGGTTATTCATGGAGCTGTTGCATTTTGTGATGCAAACTAGAATAAGTTATTTAGGAATAACTGCACTAGTTTGTCATCAAATGGCACAAGATAGTTCATATTTTATCAGTGTTTTCACTTTTTTTCCAATTTTATTGCAACCAGGCCTGTTAAAAAGACTAAACATCTGTCATATCCTTGTAAAAAATGTTGACTTGGAGATACTGGTTTAAGTTATTTACTTTGTTTTTAAATATTAAACTGATTATTGGGCCAATATGATAATGTCATCAAGAAACTTGATCATTACAGATGTTTCTAACCATTACTTATCCAATATGCAGGTCATTGTTGATTTTTAAACCTTTCTACTCAACCGAAAGGCTGTCTGTTTTCATATATATAATGTCTATATAAGTCTGTCTTATCCTGATGGTTTTGTACAGTCAACATCTATTTATTCTAATTTTAGTTTTCTTTATTTATTTATTTTTGATAAATGCAAATGCTTATTGTCATTTACCATGTGACGTGTGCTGCTGACCACTTCACCAGGTCACCCTAGTAAAAGAGATCTCGATCTCAACGGGCTCTACCTGGTAAAATTAAAGGTGATTGATTGATTGAATATTTTTGGTGTTTTGCTCGCTTACAGCAATTTTAGTTTAACGTGGCTTTAACTTGTGGTTATTTATAAAAACTATACCATATTTGATGGGCGTTATGAAGATATCAGTCAATTTATTTATTTATTTTTATTAAATTTTATTCATTTTACAATACTGTACTGTAATCAGTAAAACAAATGACTTGCATAAAAGAGAGTAAAAAATGAAAGGTTGCAGATGAAGAATAATCTTATTTAATCTGCTCCTTATTTATCTAATTCAAACAAGTTATTTTATAATGACAAAACAGCAAATCATATAACCTTCTTTAAAGTGAAACTGATTATACATTCATTGATATTTATTTAACATTTCAATTTTGACCAACTTCTTAAAGATAGTGATTGATTTGGCCCCCTTAATTTCTGTTTTTAAATTATTCCATAATCCTATACCCTGAATTTGGGTAGTTCTTTCTTTTAGACTAGTTCAAAATTCTGGTTTTACAAATATGTCTATTCCTTTGAGATTGTAGCAGCTAGAGCGTTTCACAAAATACGTTTGGGTGTTCAATGGCAGTGTATTTTTTTGAGCTCTGTACATGAGCAATAATATGTTGTAGTCCACTAAATCATAGAATTTCAACGAATACTCAATTCATTGGAGTCTTGAGCTGTAGTTTGTTGTCTTCTTAAACTCCAGCTGTAAGACTTGGTATTTTTCAGGATCCATGTGTCACACTGGTGGGCTTTAATAGGTAAAACTAACGATGCAGTGTCAGCGTGATGATACCAGCTGTGTTTTGATGTGTGTGTTTGTAAGCCTCCACGTGCACCCGTGTGTTTGTGGGTGGTTTAGCTGTGCTTTACTTGCATCAGCCAGATGAATCCTCTTAATCAATTACCAGAGAAGAAGGTGCACAGAGAGGAAACTGGCACACCTACTCTCGTGCAGAGAATTAACCCGCACCAGAATAGATGACCCACTGCAGACACGGGACGGTGGCCTATTTAGTGTCCCTGTAGTCACACACACCTGCAACGTCCACCCTCGAGTTAAAATGTGTTTTCCAGGCTGAAACATCTGATTCAGATTTACAGACAGATGCTCACAGAGTTGTGTGGGAGGTTGTGTGAGCTGATGCGTTGGTGGACCATTCCCACAGTGAGAACTGAAAGAGGAAAAGGTCAGATGCTCGTGTGTTTGCGCTCGGCTAGTCTCACTGTAGACAAAACCGAAAGGCACTGAGGAGAGACTTAATGTGAAATTAGACAAGAGAAGGAAGAGAAGAACATAATGATGTAAAAAAAAAGAGGTATAAAAGCAGGTGTCTGAGTGGTTTCTAAAAAAATTACGTGTGTGGGAAATGCTGTGAGGGAGTCTGGAGAGTTGGTTTCATGGCTCTGCCTGCCAACAACAGAAAAGTCACCTTGGATGGAATACAGAACACAGCTTCTCTGCTGACGGTGCTAAACAGGCCTCCACCCGCCCTGCCCAGCTCCAATGAGTGAGGGAGAGATGCCCTGCAAGGCCTGATCACTATCAGACACGATGTGTATTTTTAATTCATTTTTATACTAATGCATACACAGTTCAATTAGCTGTAGTACACATGTGGTGTTTTAATTTATTTTTATTTTATTCATTTATTCATTCCAGATTTAAAACACAAAACAATTTTACAGACTACATGACAAACAAAAAAAAGTAAAATGAAAGGTAGCTGAAGAAGAAAATTAATCTTATCATATCTGCCCCTTCTTTAAAACAAATCAATTCAAACAATACAACATTTCCATAACGAAATGAACAATTCATCACAATTTTCCGTTTCTATTACATTTCATATTAAACTAATTTATATGTATCTTTTCAACAATTTATGATGCAATAGACAGTGTGCGTAACATTTTTTTTGTTATTTTTGTTTAAATAAATCACCATTTTACTCCTTTATTTAGTTTGTTAATTGACTGGTAGATTGTTGGCTAGTGTTTGTTTAGCAAACCTTAAATATGAATAATGATAAAAACTCACTGTCAAAAAATTAGTGAAAACTCCAAGAGCACAATAAATTCACCTACTTGTTTAAAAGATTGCAGCCTATTTATTTTATTTTACAAAGTTTTTTGTTGTTGTTGTGGCCATTAACACCATATTTAACATTTCTAATGAAAAAATACCCACTGAAGATTGTGCATGCATTGAAGGAATACCAGAGTTTTAGCTCAGGATCAACCAATACTGAGAAATATTTCATTTCTAAAAGACTAACTGATGAACTATCAGTCATGTACTTTACTGTGCATGTACTGTGCATGTACTGTACATGTACTTGGACAGCTGTGGCTGAATGGATAGAGCAGTCATCCTCCAATGCGAGAGTTGGGGGTTCGATTCCACCAGCAGTCACATGCTGAAGTGTCCATGGGCAAAACATTGAATCCCTCATTGTTGCCGATGTGTGTCCCATCGTTGCATGAATGTGATAAAGCGCTGATTAGACTCTTTAGAATTAAATTAGCTTTGTATAGATCTAGTAGAGTGCTGTATGGATGGGTAAATGAAGGCACAGATTGTAGTAGCTTTGAGTGTCTTGACAAGATAGAAAGGTGCTATATAAGTACAGTCCAGTTACCATTTACTATTTACTCCTACCCAATGGAATGTCCACATGATCAACTAGGTATGGATGGATGGATGGATGGATGGATGGATGGATGGATGGATGGTAGGCTGGCTGGCTGGCTGGCTGGATGGATGGATGGATGGATGGATGGATGGAGATTGGTTAAATGGATGATGGATGGATGGATGATAGATGTTGGATGAATGGATGGGTGGATGGATAATGGATGGTTGAAAGGATGGATGGATGAATGGATGGATGGATAGATTGATGGATGGATAGATTATTGATGAAAGGATGGATGATGGCTGGCTGGATGATGGATTGATGGATGGATGGAGATTGGTTGAATGGATGATGGATGGATGGATGGATGGATAATGGATGGTTGAAAGGATGGATGAATGGATGGATGGATAGATTGATGGATAATAGATGATTGATGAAAGGATGGATGATAGCTGGCTGGCTGGCTGGCTGGATGGATGGATGGATGGATGGATGGATGATGGATGGATGATGGAAGATGGATGGATGGATAGAAGACTGGCTGGATGGATGAAAGGTTGGCTGGCTGGCTGGCTGGCTGGATGGCTGGATGGATGGGTGGGTGGGTGGATGGATGATGGATGGATGGATGGAAAATGTATGGATGGATAGATGAGGGATGATGGATGGATGGATGGACGGATGGATGGATGGATGGATGTTAAAGGATGGATGAATGGATGGATGGATGCATCCTGGTAATTCTTACAAACATCCAAAGCTGGCGTCCTCCGTCATCATTAGCTGGACTCAGTATGTAGAAGTCGTCTGCTGTAAACTGCAGACATCACGTGAATCTGAATTCATGGTGAAGGTCAAGTGTTAGTGAACGGTTTAGTTCTTTCACTGATGTCTGCCGTCATGTATTTTGGGGGGCTTTTAAACCCCAAAATACATTACGGCAAAGACTGGTTCATCCCAAAGATCCAGTCCCCGGCACAAACAGAGTAATATTGTGTATGCTGTTCAGTGTCAGGAGGGCTGTGATCAGTCTTACATCGGGGAAACTAAACAGCCACTGGCCAAAAGGATGGCCCAGCACAGAAGATCAACATCATCAGGTCAGGACTCTGCGGTCTACACTCATCTCCAGGCCAGAGGTCACTCTTTCAGGGATGAAGATGTTCACATCCTTGATAGAGAGGAACAATGGTTTGAGAGAGGAGTAAAGGAGGCCATCTTTGTGAAAAGAAACCGTCCATCATTAAACAGAGGTGGAGGCCTCCGGGTTCAACTGTCCCCCACTTACAATGCTGTTATTGCTAGTATCACTCAGCCCTCTGTGAATAGCAAACAACCATCAGGGTGCTAACGATCCATCGTTAGGCTGATGGTCCTCCTTGATCATGTGAGCAGCTGGTTTCGGTTGTCATCAGCCAACTGGTTGTGTAACACTAGCCGTGTTTCCATCAAGGTTTCTTGATGCACATTTTGAAGTATCGCATCAGAAAAGCTGAATGGAAATGGCACGATTCGAATTAACTTCCTCTAATTCGCCAAAAAGTTGGTACGCTCGCTTGAGGTGGTTTTTGGGTTTTTCGAATCAGAGCCGATGCGCAAAACGAGAGATGGAAACAGATTTGCTGACTCAGTTCTGACGTAGCGAACATTTACGTCACGTGACTTCGTCTCCGGACAACATGTAACATCGCTAAAACTAGTTGGCATGACAGAATAAATACAACTTGCCCGATAGCAACACATTCCTGAAATATTCTCTCCATTTTGCCGAGATGTGTGGTCGGGTCCTGTTTTCAACCGCTACTTCCTGTTTACTGTAGACATGCGTAACGCTGACGTAATGCCGCTTTGCGTGGCCTGGTGGATGCGCTTCAAGCCAGTTGATGGAAACACTTATGATTCGCATTAATTTTTATTTACATTTTTGCGAAATTTCAAAAATTCGCTCAAAATTCTAATTGAAAATAGATGGAAACACGGTTACAGTATTTTCTGGTGTATAGGTCGCACCTGTGTATAGGTCGCATTGTCCAATTATCACCAATAGATTGGAAAAATCCCTAGATAGGTCGCACCGGTGTATAGGTCGCACCTACGTTTAGCTCTGCTGCAAATGTCTGCCACAGGAGCGCACAGCAAGGCTTTTAAGAAGATTAACACTTAAAAACAATTATTTGTTTGATAAAAATTATAGCAAATATATGTCTGAGCTGAACTTTTCCTTAATAAATGAACGTAATTGTGAAATGAGCTGGATTTAAAATTTGTTTCGCCGAAAGTGATAACAAGCCATATATAGGTCGCAGGCCTTGAAAAAAAACCATAAAAAGGTGTGACCTATACACCGGAAAATACGGTACTGTGAGAGGGTGCTATTTATAAGACTGAGCTGAATACAGCACCTCAGACTGAGGAAGTCTTTCGGACGAAAGACGAAACGTTTCTACAAATTTTTTTTTTTGCTTTTTTATTTTTATTTTTTTTATGTCCAGAGGACCAGACAGCTTTTTTAGATTCTTCCAGTTATCTAACAGTCAGTAATAGTGTACCATAAGGCTCAGTCTTAGGACGCACCCTCTTTACAATCTACCGGGTACGTAGGTAATGTAGGTCAGAGCATCCCTGATACATCCTTACATTTCTATACTGATGACACAGTTGTTTACTGTCAAGATAAAACGGTTGCTAAGGCTTTCCAGCTTTTGCAATACACTTTTGACATCATCCAGTCAGATTTGTTCCGTCTCAAACTTGTCCTAAATGCTGATAAAACCAAAGGGATGTTTTTTTCAAGTAAGAAGTCGGTCCCAGCAGTTCTTCCTCTGGTTTTATCCTCAAATGGTGTCCCTGTTGAATTTGTCTATTTCTATAAATATTTGGGTATTTTGGTCGACTTGCATCTCTCTTTTAAGCTCCCTGTGGACCATCTAGTACAGAAACTGAAAGTTAAAGGTTTCTTTTTCAGAAACAGGTTTGCTACTATTCCTCTTGATTGTCCTTTTGGTTGCTATTTTGTTTTGATTTGTAAAAAAATAAAAAATAAAAGAGCGCGAGAAACAAATTTGTATACCTATGCATATTTTATGACTGTTTATTGTTGTTGTTGTTATTCACTGTTGTCATCACTCTTTGTTAAATTCAAGTCTCTCTTGTAAATTAGCCCTTGAGGCTCAATGGGATTAACCTGTCTAACTAAAGGTTGAATGATTGAATACATATATATACCTACACATGCACACACTTTTGAACATATGGAACCCCATCCATCCATCCATCCATTATCTTTTACCCACTTCTTCCATTTTGGGTCACGGGTGTCACCGGTGCCCATGTCCAGCAATCACTGTGCGAGGAGCGGGGTACAACACCCTGGACGGGCCACAAGTCCATCACAGGGACTATAAGGAACCCCTTGTAAAATAAATTTATATCAGTAAATGCATCTTCTTTGGCTGAACAAACAAAATAAATAAATCTGTAAAATAAGTATACCCAATGTGCACACACCTATCTATGTATACGTATCCATATACATGCACGTACATACATCACATTTTACATGTCTGAAAATCATCACGTCAGATCGTCATGTAAAACTATTGTAACCATCACTGGACTCACTGTTCTCTGTTTTGTCATGGTGTGCTTGTGGACGTGCACATAAGGATGTGACTGAAGGACACAGATGTGAGTAGGCAGGCAGTTATTTGTAGGTAGTTGGATATTTTACGTTGAATAAGCAGAGACTTTGTGATAGAACCTCAGAACACATCTGTGCAGCTGATGTCTCGTGACCTAAATCTGTGTTACAGGGTTTCTCTTCCTCCGCAGGGCTGTTCGGTTTCATGTCAAAGCTATCTAATGATAGCCTGCAGCTTGCAGATGCGCCTCTACGAGAATAAATAGGAAACATATAGTGCAGCCACAACATTCAGCCCTCATGTTGTTTCTGTAAAGACCACTTCAAATGCCCAGCAGCAGGGAATACTGCATCCATGTCACTCCAGCATCGACTGATGCCACAAGTTATCTTCCCGTCTTCTTTAGTTATTCTCCTGGTTCGCAGGGTTTAGGAGAAACAAATAATGGCTGTTGAGGGATTTTATTTGTGAAGCAAGTTGACCTCTCCAGAAGACTGAGGTCAGTCTGTCAACTGACCTCATGTTCGAGTTGTAAAAAAGCACAGAAGGACTGAACTCTGTTTTTAATGACATTTCTCAGTCTTGAGATTTTCAAAATGGGCCAAAAGAGTGAGATGGACAAGTTGCTGGCACAGAAATTGTTGCACAGACAATTTGGACTATTGACTAGCCCTGTAATCAGAAAACTGCGAGACGGCCTCTTAAATGTCCAGTTTTTTTTTTTTGTAGGACACCACAGAAAGAGCAGTGTGCCAGGGAGGGAGGAACGATAGAAGAAGACTGAGGTGACAGTTGAAGAAAGGGCCTGGCCTCTGGAAGCAGTCCTCTTTGTTTCTTTGAACACTTGCAAAAAGAGCTTTCAGCGCAAACTAACGATGGTCCAAATGATGTTTGTTTCTGTAGGACACACATGCCATTCACATTTAAAACATCCCCTGTCCCAAACACGTAAATACATCTTACCCTTTAGCAAAAGCTTTACATTAAACTAACAGACTTGGATCGAATATAACTCAAGAGTAGCAATCCAGCTGTGTTCAGTGTGTTTGCAATTATATATCAGCAAACACCCCAATTATGAAGGAGGCCCATGCTGCTCTGATGTCAGGCACACACATGTGTCTGGAAGGACGTCTGAAACCCATTTCAGGAGAGTTTATGATGCAGCTTCTGCTCTTAGCTGCAACTCGGTCAAGATCTTTGAGGAATAAAACCTGGCAGGGTTTGCTTCAAGGAGCTCAGCCTCTTATTCGGTGCTTTTTATTGGCATTGTACTGATCCATGTGAAATAGAAAACTAACATCTCTGCAGCAGAGTTGCTAACGCGCTCACATAAATGCGAACACATCCACACTTTAAACTGTCTGAATTCTTCACTCGGGGCATCTCGCCCACAATAAATCCTAATCTGATTTAGACCATTGGCCGTTTGTCAAGTTGGTTGTTTACCCGCACGCTCTTTCTCTCTCTCACACACAAGCTGGCACATTAAACTGCAAGCTCAATCACTAACCCAGCAACCCAAAACCTGCTTTTCCTGTGGTAAGAAAATGACATAACAGCTCAGCAGATTAGAAACACAAAATCCAGAGCTAAGCTTTTTGTGTGCGCATTCGTTTTATCGTCCACTCCCAATGGAGAAGTTGAAAGAATTAGCACAAAAAGATCAAATAGTATGCGTTAAATTATTAAAAAAAATATATAAGAAAACAACGGGGAAAATGGGGGAATAGTTGTGAGAAAGCCACATTTGCTACAGGAAAACATTCAGATGTGATGAGCTCATTGCCGGTCAGAAAGCTTCCTCTGTATGCATGTCTGTGTTTGACTGTAGAAACTGGACCCACTTTGGGTTCTGGGTGAAAAACCTGCAGCAGAACTGGAAACTCGTCTTTTCTTTTCCTACTGCATCAATCATTCTTCTTCTGAAAAACACATTAGCACAACACCCAAGTCAAACAGATCCACGTCTTTCCCACATATAACAGATTTATTGAGGCAAGCGCTCCATAGAAAGCCTTGTTGTGGCTCTTGTTGGATTAAAGTCTCTTTTTTTTAATCTCCTTTGAGAAGTTGCTAAATTATAAGAGAAATAAACTGTGTAAAATTACTTAAATAGAAGGAAGCCAGAGGGAACACCCATTGCCATCAGAACATTTGTTTGTGTGTTTGTGTCATCGTCGGCTCAAGCTGAACAAAGGATGGGCTTTCTGTTTGTAGACTTGGAGACAACATGAAGATAAACGGAGGTTTTCCCATGTCTGGGTAACTGTGTGCTTTTTATAAGAACTGACATGTTGGTAAATAAACAACTAATATTAAAAAAAAGATCTGAAAATCAAAATACTGATTCTCTGGTATTTAACATTTATTTGTTAGTCATAAGGCAGCACGGTGGCACAACTGGTAGAGCTGCTGCCTCTCAGCGAGCAGGTCTCTGGTTGAAATCCAGGCCCGGGGGCCTTTCTGGGTGGAGTTTGCGTGAGTTTTCTCCTGGTGCTCCCGTTTCCTCCCACCAACCTAAAACATGCATGTAAGGCTGATGGGTAACTCTAAATTATCTCTATGTGTGAGTGAGAGAGTGAATGTTTCGTTTGTCTCTATGTCTCCATGTGATGGACTGGAGACCTGTCCAGGGTGTCCCCCACCTCTCACACAGTGATTGCTGGACATGGGCACCGGCGACCCTAGTAACCCAAAAAGGAAGAAGTGGGTAAAGATAATGGATGGATGCATGGATTGTTATTCATAATAAATCAGATAACATATTGTCCAGCACCCAGTGTATGTGTATTTTTCCTCCTAACCACACGCAGAAGTATCATGGAGTAGTGTGTCGAGTGTAACAGCTACAGCTCGTCACAACACTGTGTTGTTTGCAGAACAGGCAGCAGAGGACATCTCACAGCTCATCAGACGATCAGCCAGAACAAAGCTTTCGCTTGCAAGTTGGGAACTGGTTCATGAAATATCTTACTAGAAGTTGTTGCCTCATATTATTTTAAAAGCCTCAAGTTTGCTGTGTAAATGAATGGTAAATTGTAAATGGACTATACTTATATAGCTACTTTCTATCTTATCAAGATACTCAAAGCTCTTTACACTACAATCTGTGCCCTCATTTACCCATCCATACATCACTCTACTAGATCTATACAAAGACTAATCAGTGCTTTATCACACTCATACACCCATGGGACACACATCGGAGTCAATGAGGGGTTCATGCCGGGTTCCCACCAAACGCGTAAAAACGCTCTTGCCGCACCCTTTTGACCGCTTGTCACCAGAATCTGTTCACTCTGAAGACGCGCAGTGGGAGGAGCGTCTTGGTCCTTTTCCGGTTGGTTTGTTTTGTTTTCTGTACACCGGGCAGATGAAATCAGCTGTTTGTGAGCCTCGTTACTACTTGAGTGGGTTTTCTACGAGCTGAACTGCAGCTCCGAAAGTCTTTGTTGAGATTAAAACATTTTTTTATGTTTGGGGTGATCGTACGCTCGAGCGGACAGCAGCAACTGTAAAAATGCCAAGTTTCTTACCGGAGGCTGGTTTCTTCATGGAGGCTCGTTGGTGTAAGTTTAAAAAGTCCAAAAAAAGTCCCGTCGTCGTTGCGTCATCACAGAGTCTCTCCCAATTGGTTGCTGCGATGCGTCGAGCGTCTAAAGTTCAAATATTTGAACTTTGGCTGCTCAACACGTCGGCTGCTTTGGACGCGTTGCGTGCGCGGAAATGAACTGCCTCGCGCTGCCGCGCCACTTGAAACGCTCAAAACCCCCCGCTTCACGATTTGCCGCGCCTCGCCGCGTCTCTACATAGATTTTCAATGTAAACCGTCCGCTTCCACTGCCCGAAACGCGTTTGGTGGGTACCTGGCATCAAAGTCTTGCCCAGGGAGACTTCAGCATGTGTCTGTTGGTGGAATCGAACCCCCAACTCTTGCACTGGAAGACGACTGCTCTAACCACTCAGCCACAGCCTCCAACTTTCCTTTCCACTTTGCCCATGAATCTTTTCATGAGCTTCAATACTTCGTTCATTTGGAAGTCACAACGATGTGACCTTTGTGTATCTGTGTATTTGTTACTAATGGATGTCTATGGGTTATTACTCGTAATCCAAAGAAGTGTTACTTTATTCAAGGAGCAGATAATTTGTGTACATTCAATCAGTGGAGAGGAGCAGTGAAGAGTTTGCGATGGATAATTGAATGTAATAAACAAGTGCTACATACAGAGAAGTGTTTAACTGCTGTTTAATAGTGACACGTGCCCAATGAGATGTATCATTGGGATCTTTTAAATGGGTATATGGAAAATCCCAAGCTTTTCTAGTGTGTATACTTCGTATACTAACATATCACATAGACTATACCACTGCATTTAATCATTTTTAGTTTAAATGAATAAATGGATATTTGACAAAATTTTACTTGTCAGGATTTGTGTTTTTGTGTGTATTCTCATTTCATGTAGCATATTGTGAGTACTTCAAGTTCAAGTCAAGTTTATTGTCATTCGCATCACATGTGGTACATGAGGTGGAACAAAATTATGTACTCAGGGTCCCAGTTATACCCCAAAATAGCAAAATATAATTTTTAAAAAGAAACAGTAAATAAGGATCTAAGATATAAACTGAGATATACATTAAACAAATGCCAAACGATGATGTATGTGTTGTCATCATTATATATTCCCATACAATGACAAAATTGGCTCTCTGCGTTTAACCCATCCACCACCAGGTGGTGCAGTGGGCAGCTATTGAAAGCACTCAGGGAGCAATTGGGGATAGGGTGTGCTGCTCAGAGACATCACTAGATGTATAACGACTGGTGATTGAGCCTGGTACTTTCTGGTCCCCAGTTGGCTGCCCAGCCTCTACCCCATCTCGGCCCCCAAAGATCTAAGATATATGATAAATGCTAATGTAAAAAAATATGGCGTAACAACAGCAGCACGAACATGATATATCACGGTGTTTCTTTATTCCCTAATGTTTTTCTGTTTTGCATGATCTCATCTGTCAGTCTGCTCCTGCCCCGCCCACTGTCACCTGTCCTCAGTTGTCTCTTCCCCAGGTGTTTGTGATTTATGTAGGTTCATTATTGCTTCTTTACTTTCTGTCTTCCTCAGTTTGTTTCTTCATTCTGCTGTTTACAGACAGGAATAGCTTTGTCCTGCCTGTGTCTCCCAGTGTTGCGTTTATTTTGTAAGTACAGAATTTTCTGGTGTATAGGTCGCATTGTCCAATTATCACCAATAGATTTGAAAAATCCTTAGATAAGTCGCACCGGTGTATAGGTCGCACCTACGTTTAGCTCTGCTGCAAATGTCTGCCACAGGAGCGCACAGCAAGGCTTTTAAGAAGATTAACACTTAAAAACAATTATTTGTTTGATAAAAATTATAGCAAATATGTGTCTGAGCTGAACTTTTCCTTAATAAATGAACGTAATTGTGAAATGAGCTGGATTTAAAAATTTGTTTCGCCGAAAGTGATAACAAGCCATATATAGGTCGCACTGGTGTATAGGTCACAGGCCTTGAAAAAAAACAAACATAAAAAGGTGCGACCTATACACTGGAAAATACGGTAGTTTTGTTGCCTCAACAGTCTTTTTTTAACAAATCAGTTTTCGTTTAATTTAAGTCCCTGTGTTCAGTCCACCCTTCTGAGTTTCAAATCTCCTTGAAATCATGACAGTGAGATCAGATATGCACCTGCTGATTAGCTTCAGGGGTCAAGTCTGTTTCCATCAGTTGTATCATCTTTGTGACATTATCTGATTGTAATACAGTATGTTGATGTGCAGGCAGACAACAGGAGACTCAAAGGTAAAAATACACTATTTCTATTTATTGAAACAAAACAAAATAAAAGCTGACAGGGCATCAAAACCTTACTTGAAGGGAATGACAGAGGAACAGAACATGACAGGCTTGGAAGCACAATCCTTAAACAAAGGAAAAAACACAGGGACGCTGAATATATAGGGAGATTAATGCTGGGACTGACAAACACCTGGGGTGATTGGAATAGAGACAGGTGAGACAGGAGCTGACAACAAGGAGGAAAACCACTGGGGAGTGCAGGAAACACAAGGATTAAAGAGACGACATGACAAAACACAGATTCCCACAGTTTGATCATCTTCCTTTTCTCTCATGTGTCTTCTTTCCCTTTCACTCTCCGCTCTTGGCATTTATTAAATAGCCACACTGTAATCTGCACGACGAGCCAGAAACCCACAAAAAGAATCCAAATTTGTTTGGTTAGTCAGGGCGGGTCGATCTGATGAACCCATGAGAAGATCACACAAACCATAAGTACATAAGCTGCTTATAAAGGTTGTAGTGCACTCTGAAAGTGTCAGCTTCGGACCACAGATGAAGCCTGGTTTGATGAGGTTCGTCAAAGCAATTCATTTTAAAGTGTCCTTTGTGTGCACCAGGACCCGGGTTGTGTCCATCCTCCTCAGACAGCCAGAGTCTGTTGCCTATAGAGGATCAAATTTGGGTTATGTTGTTTTTTTATACAATAAATCTTGTGGTCACCATAAGTTGATGCATTTTCCTTGTAAGCTATAGCTTATAACCAGCTGTGTCTTTCCTCCAGCAGCTAGCGCTCTCACTGTGGGTTCTGTCTGCAGCTGAGAGGATCCCTGGGTCAGTGCTGATGTGCCAGGTCATTTATCTGCAGAGATGTTTAGTGGAAAGATTTGAAGGAGAAAGGGAGAAACACATGTTCAAAGCATTACGTGGTGGATAGGTGGGCACATGTAGCCTGCATGTATTAGCAAACGCCCACAATCTGGACCTGGAAATACAAAAAAACTTGCAGGCCTGCTGATATTAGGAGGATTATGTAACAGCTCTTCAGTGCACACATCAGTGAACATTTTACCAGCGGGGAAGTCAGGAGTGTCACTCACTTCTATTGTTGTTGTCACATCGCTCCCTGCCAAAACATCCAGATCGTTTCAGGGCTTCAGTGCATGTGTGAAATCCTGAGTTTAAAGAACGAAAAGACAAGAAATGAGAGAAACGATGCAGAAAAAAGCAATGAACAACTAACGTTGGTCCTCTAGTTTGTCTTTATGCATCTTCAGATAAATTGCATGTATTTTCAGGGTTAACTCTGCTTTATTAAAAGTGTGATTGGTAGCTACGGTCATGGTGCAGTAAAGCTGCGAATGAGTGAGTTTGGTCTGGTTTATAGAGTTTTAGTTTAGGGACGAGACACACATTTTTATTTGTTTGTTTATTTGTTTATTTATTTGGATCCCCATTAGCCATTGTCGTAACAATGGCTACTCTTCCTGGGGTTCACATCATAAAAACAAAAACAAAAAAATTATTACAAAGACAGTTGCACACACTTAATACAGTATAACATTGGTAACATATGATAAGTAATAGATCCAGCAGCTTTTTATAGGGCCTTTTTTTTCTTTTGTCTCAGACTCCCATCTGTCTTTAAAAAAAAAAAAATTGTATATCATGGAAAACAAAACAAAAAAACAAAAAAAACAGCATTTGATTTTAAACCCCTGAAGTCCTGTCTTTAGCTCATTCAGAACAGAAACAATGACACTGAATGAAAATATAAATTTAGAAACTAACATAATCAGCTGGAACCAGAAGGTGCCCTTAGAGCCACTGTGGAACAAAAACAGCTTAAATTAAACTTTTTAGCCCGTAGAGGATAGTGAAAATAGGTCTGGGTTTTCAATCTGCTTTTTAAACTGGGACATACGAGCCTGCTGGACTTCTGTACAATTAACAGACGTGTAATTGATGGATCTGTGCAACAAACTGGAAGCATGTGCGTGAGTGGCAATGTAGTGGAAAATAGTCCTGCAATGTCATCTACATGGTCTCATGTGAAATTATTAATACACAGTGAAACAAACTGTGATAATTTTAAACATATAGTGTCACGTGGATAACAATAACAGTATCAGCATCTTTGATTTAGATCAAATTCAAACATATTAACCTTCCACTAAAAATGGGATTACTGCCATTCGAAATGTGGTTTTTATATTAACAACTTGTTTTATTTATTTTTATTTATTTATTTAATTTATTCATTTCAAATTTAAAACACAAAAGAAACAATTTACAAACCATATGGAGAAAGGAAAAAAAGATTTAAAATGAAAGGAAGCAGAAGAAAAAATTATTATAATATCTGCCCCTTCTTAAAACTAAATTAATTCAAACAATCAATTCAAACAATGATTATCCATGAACCAAATTAATATCTCATAACAATTTGTCGATTTATAGTACATTTAGTATTTACCATTTATATATATATCTTTTCAAGAATTTATTCTTAATCATTTTCAATTTTCCAAACTATTCCATAGACCTATTCCATGTATACCCTCTAAACTAGTTCTATAATGTGATTTAACAAAAATGTCTGTTCCCTTAAGATTATAACGTTTCCTTTTTACAAAATGCTTTTGAATATTTGAAGGTAGTGTGTAATTTTGTGCTTTATACATTAAAGGTTCAGTCTGCAGTTTCTGTAGAACTGCAGCACTTGGAAAGAATTTCAACAGGCAAAGCATTCTGATCCCTCCCCCTCAGAGCCATATATGGCTCTGCTCTCCCATGGTCTGCTGAAATTCAAATTCAAGCTCGGTTTTTATTGGCTGGTTAACGGCTGGTCACTTTTTCTTTTTAGAAATGCTTATTTACCACCTGGAGAAGCAAGGGGACACATTTTTTTTTTTCAGAGATTACCTCTCTAACATCAGTCTAGTGACAGAGTGAAGAAATATGTTAAAAATATATTGTTAGAAAAGTTACATATAGCAGCTTTAATAAAAAAAACAGTATATTCCACCAGATCATAAAACTTCAGTTTCAATTTACAAAATAATATGCTTGATGGATGACAGTAATGCATTATTGTTATAATCCTTATAGCTCTTTTTTGTAAGATTAAAAAAAACAACTTAGATATAATACTGATGCAACGACCATTCCTGCTGATGTTCTGGCTTTTTTTCAGCAGGAAAAGCACAATTTTTCTTCTCAAAAACATAAACTAAATCATGAAGGCACATAATGATCAGCTAGATCAAACCGTTAGTTGTGAGTATTTTTGATTGATAGACTGAAAACATCCAACAGAAGTGGAAAAGAGGACACTTTTCATTCAATCGTTCATTCCTAGCTGCTGTTATCTTCATTAATCATCTGTGCTGAGTTGCACATCTGTTTTGGCTGCTGTTCAAGCTGCTTACATGAGTAAAACAAATCTTTTGGGGTTTTGTTCATCATGAATCTTGTCATATAGAGACATCTTCAATTTACATTCATCCACTTTAAATACTGTTAACTAGAAGGTGGTTACTGTATTTTGTTACAACAACAACAGCAACAACAAAAATCTGCAACCATTTAGCCCTCCTATTACCCATACTCCACTGTGATATTATCTTTTCATTTTAGTCCCATTTTCATCTTTGGCTACATGTGTTTAAATTGTTTAAAGAAGCATGTCATCGTTTTACAGCCATAGTTATCAAATAATCCAACTACGGTATGCAGAAGAAATTATGGGGAGACTAAAGAGCTTGTGCACAATTATGGTGTTACTGAA
>JBBPBX010010669.1:0-36546 GCA_038048925.1 Garcialebias charrua
CAGGTGAGCTGTTCTAACTGTGTGTGAACAAACATTAGTAATATAAACACTTTCTAAACAACAGTAGTGACTCATTATATTTTTATCATTAAAAGTAAGATAATAAATGCATAAAGCAATGAAAGGGAATAGTATGACAGAAATATGAAATAAACCTGCATATTTTGCCATTGAAAATATATTAATTGGTTAAATCAAAATTAGTTTTCCGTATAAAATGTACTAAATCTTTACAGATTATTGTTCTGATGCAGGCTCAATAAATGTAGTCCTCTGGACAGATTCTTCTTTGTATCAAAAAGACTTATTCAGTCTGAGGAGCTGTGACAAACTCAGTCATCTTTCCTCCTTGATAGAGAGGAACGATGGTTTGAGAGAGGAGTAAAGGAGGCCATCTTTGTGAAAAGAAACCGTCCATCATTAAACAGAGGTGGAGGCCTCCGGGTTCAACTGTCCACCTCTCACAATGCTGTTATTGCTAGTATCTTACCGTTCACATAAAATATTTGATAATGTTCTTATGGAAACAATTTTTGAGTAATGTTCATAATGTGTTAATGCTACATGTTTGTCTCAGGCTACTTCTTGTTCTGCCATTAACTCTAAAATAGTTATTGAATAGATTATATATGTAGGTAAAACTAGATGTTGAACAACCCATTAAAATACACCAGAATCACCAAAATGCAGGAAATGGCATCTATTTTATTCAAAATTTTCTGAGAGAGGACCGCCACTGGCAATCTAGCGGCCGGGGGGGGGGCGTTGGGGTTGCTCGCCCAGGGCGCCAAATAGGCTAGGACCGCCTCTGGTTTAGCATCCTGACTGCCTGATGAACAGAGCCGTCTCTCAGTCTGCTGGTTCGAGCCTGGAGACTTCTCAGTCTCCTCCCTGATGGCAGCAGTCTGAAGCAGCTGTGTAGTGGGTGTGTGGGATCACCTGCCATGCAAGGGCTTTCCGAGTGAGGCAGTTGCTGTGTAAGTCCTGCAGTGAGGGGAAGGAGGTGCCGACGATCTTCTCAGCTGCTTTCACGATGCGCTGGAGGCTCTTGTGGCAGGATGCAGTACATGCACCAAACCACACAGTGATGCAGCTGGTCAGGACACTTTCTATGGCACCTCTGTAGAAGGTGCACATGATGGGGGTTGAAGCTCCAGCCCTTTTCAGCTTGCGGAGAAAGTAGAGACGCTGGTGAGCCTTCTTTGCCAGTGCTGCAGTGTTCCTGCTCCAGGACAGGTCCTTTGAGACGTGCACTCCCAGGAACTTGGTGCTGTCTACTCTCTCCACTGCGGTGCTGTTGATGGTCAGAGGGGCATGTTGGGCATCCTTCTTCCTGAAGTCCACAACAATCTCCTTTGTCTTCTCCACGTTGAGAGTGAGATTGTTGTGTCCGCACCACAAGGCCAGGCGGCTCACCTCGTTCCTGTAGTCCGTCTCATCGTTGTTGCTGTATTCACCCCTTTTGCTTAAAGGTTCAGTCTGCAGTTTCTGTAGAACTGCAGAACTTAGGAAAAATTTCAACAGGCAAAGCATTCTGATCCCTCCCCCTCAGAGCCATATATGGCTCTGCTCTCCCATGGTCTGCTGAAATTCAAATTCAAGCTCTGTTTTTATTGGCTGGTTACAAACTCTGTTTTTATTGGCTGGTTAATGGCGGGTCACTTTTTCTTTTTAGAAATGCCTATTTACCACCTGGAGAAGCAAGGGGACAATATTTTTTTTAAAGTTTTTTTCAGAGATTACCTCTCTAACATCAGTCTAGTGACAGAGTGAAGAAATATGTTAAAAATATATTGTTAGAAAAGTTACATATAGCAGCTTTAAACGCTTGAACATATGGTTTATTTAAGTCCACCTAACCTAAAATGCCCAATGATCTCAGTATATTTACACCTTGATGAATACTCTAACCTAAAATGCCCAATGATCTCAGTATATTTACACCTTGATGAATACTGTACAGCAGTTGCAACACTAACCTGGGAGCACCACCAAAGAAGTGGCCTGGTGTGGGCCTGGAAGTTATCCCGTTTTGTTTAGGTGTGCTGTTGCTGTGAGCTACACCTTTGACAAGGCCAATATTTTACAAGCATTGGGAGCGTTCTGGTTCTCACCCAAATGTTCTCTGCTGTGGTGATGGGTGCCAAAGCTAGCACCAAAAAGTAGACTGAAACAGTTTGTAAAACAGATGTAACCTCTGCATTACATCACTGAGAAACATTAAAGGAAAAACGGAACAGCAAGAACATAGCGATTATTTTTGAATGTTTGATGCATTTATACACTTACATACTTTTTATGAGATGAGTTTAGAGAATGACTGATTTTTCTCACACTTTATCGTAGTGCAGATTCAGCACAAGATGCTGAGGATTCATACCTGACTGCTATCTTTCTGACCAGTTCATCTTCTCTAACAACACATAACTAATTTTGTTAATTAGCCAAGGCTTAGCTGTAAGATAAAATGACATATTGCAGATTCAAATTATTTGTCCCATTTAAACTTTTTAAATTCATTCAACCTTTATTTAGGCAGGTTAATCCCATTGAGCCTCAGGGACTCATTTACAAGAGCGACCTGTTTTCAACTAAATAAATTAACTAAATAAAGATGCTAACAGAATGGGGGCACAGCTGACATGTGTACTGACAGCCTGATGATGTGGATGTTAGCAAAACATGATGGAAGCAAACTGAAGAGAGTTCATCATATCTGTATAACTGTGAACCCTTTGAGTTGGGTAACTTGAAGAATAAGCAACGTGCCGACTTCAATTTTGGTGTGTGGCTGCAGGTGGTTTTCCAAAAAAAATTTACAAGATTTTCCTGAACTTGCCAAACACAGAGAAATAAAATATAGTTGTCATTTGACCAACAGTTCGTGCTCAATGATCCAGGTAGAAATCCATAAATGGTCAGTCAGGTCATCTAGACGTTTTCTTTTTTTTACTGAGGCATTTTGTCCTTTATCCGAAGGACTTCTTCAATCTGAGAAGACAAACTGGAGTGTCACAAATACCACACTCCCATAGTGGGAAAAAAAACTGTTGGTTGGTGATAAGATGGTTTCTGGGGCCCGCCCTCTCCCCGGTCAACTCCTCTGAGACAGTCATGCCAAAATAGTTTAAAACACCAAAGTTCATGCTCAATAACGGTTAGCCAAGATTCAACTTGTCTGCTGGCTTCCTTAGACAGAGAACTTTACTAATCAGCTTTTCTATGTATGTGAATGCTCCTGTAAAGTGCCCTGAGACAACTTTGTTGTGCTTTGACGCTACATTAATAAACTGACTTTAATTTAATTGAATATTGCTCCAGTTTGTTTGTGGCTTCTCAGACTGAAGAAGTCCTTAGGATGAATGACAAAACATCTAAGCAATAATAAAAATAAAAAAACACCCAGATGACCTGACTGAACATTGTTGGATTTGTACCTGGATTATTGAGCATGAACTTTAGTGTTTTGAACCATTTTGGCATGGCTACCTCAGAGGAGTTGACAGGGGAGAGGGCGGACCCCAGAAACTATCTTATCACCAGCAAACTGGTTTTTTTTCCACCACAGGAGTGTGGGACTCCAGTTTGTTTGGCGTCTTCTCAGATTGAAGAAGTTCTTTGGATGAAGGGCGAAACATCTCAGCAAAAAAAAGAAACCATCCAGATGAGATGACCTGACTGAACATTGTTGGAGTTGTCATTTCAGTATTTTTGTTTGTTTGTTTTGTTTTGTTCTAACATGATATATGTTGTGCAGGGAAAAAAATAAAAACATAAGAGGAAATTATCAAAAAAAGCTCATGAAGTCAATGTCCTGCTGAAAATATCAAGCCTGCTTTTAGGTGATCCATTTAAAATAAGTCTGGTTCCATACAGCACCCAGATTGCACCACAGATGTGTATCTGTGAAAACATCAGGAAACAGGTGGTCCAGCCGCACCTCGCTCAAACACTTTAAGCTGAATTGTTTGCTGTACCTGCTAATGATTAACATTTTGTTCTCAGTGAATAAGTCCGCTCCAATAAAACACACAAGAGTGAGCTGTGGGTTTGAACATTAGTTAATTTTCTGCCCTGAGCAAAGGAAAGACTGCAAGTAATTACAGTACTCCAAAGGGTGTGCCTGGTGATAACTGAAGCAACGAGCGAGGATCCTGGCCAAACTTAAGCAACAAACAGCAGGAAGGCATTAAAAGTATGCAAACATGGGATAAAAGCACGCCACATTCAAATACCTAACGCTCACAGGACATGCACCGTTAAATCTGTTTGCTAGCATAAAAAAAAACTTAAAGGTTGACATGAAGAGCATCTTTGATTTGATGATTTGATTTGATGTTTATTCATTCATTTTAAAAGAACAATACAAAACAGTTTCATCAGCATCTTCAAAGTTAAAGATGAAAAAGGTTCACTCTGACCTAGCCTGGCCCTCGCCTTCCTGCACAGCTCCGCTCAATTCTCATTTCCCTTCACTGCACAGTCTGGGACTTCACCCACCCACAAGGATTTCTCCGGTAGATTTTTGTTCGGACCAATCAGAGAACAGAAGGGGTGGAGTTTTGGACCCTAACCCACGCCCCCACCAGTCCCAGCGCGCAGAGCCCTATAAAAGGGCTCTGCCAGCGCTCAGTCAGCGAGCAGCGGCATGTTCTCATTCAAAGCGATGCAGAACTGTTTTATATGTGACACAAATTTATTAATTTCCCCTTCTTAATCCCTTATCTGGAGTTTTCTTTTGTTTTTTTTCCCCCAAAAGTTAAGTAATCGCTCCCTCGTCCTCCTTCTCCTCCACCCTCCTGCTGAGTAAAATGAACACGGAAATGCCTCAGGTTGTCACGAGAATTAAACTCGGGTTTTAGTTGCTGACCGAGTCCCATCAGATTTTCTGGTGTTTTGGTGAGCTGGACCAGCGATCCATGGTTTGATTTTATTGTATTAAAACGTTTTATAACATATAAACACAGAATTTGCGCAGCGAGAGAAACGCTGCAAGAGGCGGAGCAGCTGTCAAGTTCACCAGAGCACGGCATCATTCAAAGCGATGCAGAACTGTTTTATATGTGACACAAATTTATTAATTTCCCCTGCTTAATCCCTTATCTGGAGTTTTCTTTTGTTTTTTTCTCCCAAAAGTTAAGTAATCGCTCCCTCGTCCTCCTTCTCCTCCACCCTCCTGCTGAGTAAAATGAACACGGAAATGCCTCAGGTTGTCACGAGAATTAAACTCGGGTTTTATTGCTGACCGAGTCCCTGCAGATTTTCTGGTCTTTTGGTGAGCTGGACCAGCGATCCATGGTTTGATTTTATTGTATTAAAACGTTTTATAACATATAAACACAGAATTTGCGCAGCGAGAGAAACGCTGCAAGAGGCGGAGCAGCTGTCAGTCAAGTTCACCAGAGCACGGGGGGTGGCTCTGAGGGGAGGGAGCAGAATGCTTTCCCTGTTCAAAATATCCAATGGTTTTGTTCCTAAGCAGAGGCCACGCCTCCAGCAAGAAACGTTTTTCAATGGGAAAAGTCCAGACCCTAGTACGAAGCGAAGTGAAGGACAGGGTCTGGTTTAAACCAGGCTAACTCTGACCCATTACTGTTGGGTAATGATGAGTGACAGAAGAAGTTGGGATATATTTTAAGATTATTTAAACACCCTTTTTCTGTACAGGACAATCTTTATCTTCTGTTTATTTTTAACCAAAAGGACTACCGATAGTAAATAAAATAAATAAAGTGCTAGGTGTTGTCATTATTGTATGTTCCCATACAATGGTGAAATTTGTTCTCTGCATTTAACCCATCGCACTTGGGATACACCCAGATGGAGCAGTGGACAGCTATGTGGGCGCCCGGGGAGCAGTTGGGATTTGGATGTCTTGCTCAGAGACACCACAACATGTGGGAATGACTGGGGAGCGAGCCTGGGGCTTTCGGGTCCTGGGTCGGCTGCCCTACCTCTACCCCATCTTGGCTCCCAGTAATGTGGTAATGTTTGCACATTGATGCATATTGAAGTCTTACACTTTTTAATGCCAGATTTGTAAAAAATAAAATAAATAAGGAAACATTTTGCAGCACGGTGGTGTAACTGGTAGAGCTGCTGCCTCTCAGTGAGCAGGTTATCCTGGTTCAATTCCTGGTCCGGGGGCCTTTCTGGTTGGAACAAAGTTCATGCCTATAGTTTGCATGTTCTCTCCGTCATGAGTGGGTTTTCTCCGGGTACTCTGGTTTCCTCCCACAGACCAAATACATACATGTTAGACTGAGTGGTAACTCTGACATGTCCCTAGGTGTGAGTGAGAGAGTGAATGGTTGTTTGTCTCGTTTGTCTTTATGTGTCCCTGTGATGGACTGGAGACCTGTCCAGGGTGTACCCCGCCCCTCGTACAGTGATTGCTGGACATGGACACCGGCGACCCCCATGACTCAAAATGGAAGAAGCGGGTAAAAGATAATGGATGGAGGGAGGAAGTGAAAATTTCACTTTTGCAAATGAAGAGATTGATGATTTTGCAATCACAACTATCCCACCAATTATAATGAGACAAGATAGTGCATTCTGAGAAAATCTCATATATCATAGAACAGATTGAACTGGTCTGCCTATAGCTGAATTTAATATTGTAATACAGTGAATTCTATATTCTTCAATCAAAATCAATTATAGTTAATTGAACTGTATGACTGTGATGACTTGTGATCTGTCCAGGGTGTACCCCTCCTCTCACACATGCTGCACATGAGCAGTGACCCAGAAAGGAAGAAGCAGATAAATATAATGGATACATGAACCTTATGGAGTTGGATTTGATGTGCCTGTGGCATGCATGTGGCTCAGTATTAAACTGTATAAATAAAGGTTGAATGAAAAAAAAATCCTACAAATACAAAAAGTGGAATAAAATATAACGTTTAGTGATTTCATCTATTATGTCACATAACTTGTATACTTTTTTTTAACTTGGTGCAGCCAAATTGAAACAGGAAGTGGCATACAAGTGGAACTCCCTGGTATCTATTATTATACTATTATTGTATGTATTAATATTATATTCTTAAGAAACATAAGATTCTTCTCTGTTGTCTGTGTTGTAGCTATGCTCTATTTACATGCAGCTGTCCCTCTTTGTCATCACTTCCTGTTACTGTGCATGAGAATGTCTCAACTGTTCATCTCAGCGATGTTATGTTTACAAGATTGCTTTCATATTTCTTACCAAAATTTCATGCCACAGGCACTTTAAATGGGTCCAGTTCCTCTTCATGTACAGCATGATAAATAAATAAAGGTTATAAATAAAGGTTAAATGAATGAATGAATGCATGATCATTGATGTAAGTTGGTCCATACATAAATCAACTCAGCTGGAACTGATGTGAACTGGTTGAAAAGTGTTTATGGGGTTCGATGAGGTCAAATCTGTGGGACTCACCCAGGACACGGACAGCAGCCATTCATTCACAAGGGCTCCAAACGTTCCGAACAGCTGACTGCTCTCTTTACATGCACTGTCTAAACATGTGGTTCTGATGTAATCTGACATCTGATGGAAATAGGGCTGGGGTTCCAACAACAGGCAGGGAAGTCATAAAGTCATCAGATGAAATAAACAGGTACAGTAATTCACCACTTCCTACTCAGATTGGGCACATGAGGTAAATAACATGTGATTTACTGTATTTGTTCAAATTCTGGGAAGCAAGACTATATTTACATATTTAAAAAAAATTTGATTAGTTGAAGATGATTCACGCTGACCCAACACGTCAGAGCTCCTTCTACTGAAACCCTAACAAATTCCTTGCAGAATTAAACGAAGACAAAAAGTTGTCATGAATCTTTGATTAAAACACGTCTGAAGAGAGGCAAGTTGGTGTCATTTGATTTTGCAGCCACAGAAACAATAATTAAATTATATAATAATTAAAGTCTGCAGTCCTGTGTGCAGCATTTATGGTGTTGGGTTAAAAATCCAGAGCAGCACGGAGAACAATGCATTTCCTCTCGGTGTGACACCACCGCCTCTTCGGCTTCTTATAGGCTCCTCAAGCGGCTTGTTAGCTTCCTTCCAGCTCATGTGGCTTCCTGGAGAGCTGCCAGGGCCTGCTCTCCCCTCCTCCCACGACCCGTAAGGCCATTCTGCTGTCTGTCCCGTGTGAGACAGGAAACTGGGCCCAGTGGACAGTGACCTCACCTCAGGAAGAGAAGGTGTGTGCACTGAGAGTGTGTGTGGTTTTACAATTCTCCGTCCTCCTCTGGAAAAACAGAAAGGGTTTGCTGCTTCAGCTACTTCACAGAAATCTTCACACGAAGCTTTAAATTTTTTATTTTGTTTTATTTTTCACAGCAATTTTTAATGTGTACATGTCCAGCATGGCTTGTTAACACACTCAACTAGAGGTGAACACACAAAACAAATGTAGAAAAATTCAACTTCTAAAATAAAAAACACTAACACCTCCAAGCGTCTAACTGGAATGTTACTAACATCAAATGATCAATTTCAAAGAAAATATAGGACAACATCTTTAATTGTGATCAGCTGTCACATTTCTCTTTTCCTCTTGTCCCAGGCAGAGATGACGCTTGAAGTTATTAATATTCCATAAATTGGCAGATTTAAAAGACCCTAACATGAGGTGCCGGGTTCTACGCCTGACGCTCGGCACAGACCCGGCAGGATCCAACAAACTCCTCTCTGCTGTAGCTGCAACAAGAAGATGGAGGCCGTTTTCTTAAGGAGGATGCCCCACAGGTCCAACGTCTGTGTGCAGCACAATGAGCTCCGCTGCTGAAAGTCATTCGTCAGCCATCATTTCCGTTCCGTTTCCACAGTGAGTGGTTCGAGTTAGTCGAGTGCTGTTTTAAAGTGAGTGGCTTTATTGAGAGGCGAGGGCGCTCTGATGCATTCTGGGGGGAAAAGAAGTGTCTTTCCGACTCACTGTTGTTTGAGCTTGAGTCACTGTAAGCTACTGAAGGTTACTGAAAGAAAACTGGAACAGAACACAGCCAAACGGTAATTTCTTTAAACCCTTTAAAGTCCGTTTCCACACAAGTGATGCAGCGACTCCTGGAAGCTTGCAGTTTTCACACAGTGCTGAGATACAAAGGGTCAGAAAATTACATACACACACCCGTAAATGTCAAACTACAAGTACAATACTGGACTTCTGAATGACCGAGGGGGTCTAAACACAGGTGTTCTTTAAAAGAAAAATAGAACGACAGAAAGAAAAGTTGTCTGTGCTGAGAGCCAGAACATCAGGACTGAGTCAGGACGGCTCAGCGTGCCGTGTTTACAGAAACACATCCTGAGAGAGATGAAAGCTCAGCATGCCCTTACCTTCCCCACACTGACATCGGGGGCTCATGCTTCAAAATGAATGTATTAATTTGCAACACCCTGCTTCTAGATCTAAAATGAAAGAAACAAAGCTGACAGGTATGGTGTTTATTTAAGCCAATCCTTCCTCAGCTGAACTGGGAGCGTGGATCTAAAAACAGGTCTGGATGTGTGAGGTTCGACCCTGGCCTGGACCAGTTTCCTAATGGGAAGAGGGGGAGTGGGGACTGGGGGAGACAATAATGTGTTTGTGTGAGTATCCATCAGGAAGAGAGAGAGAAACCTAAGGGAGGGGAAAGAGGGTGGAAGAGACTGGCCCATTGTTGTTCTTGCGATCCCTTAGGCCAAGCTGAGTATGCAAGTGGGGCTGGGGTAGGGGGGGATTTACAACTGGAGAGAGGGGCTGATTAACAGAACACATCGACACATGAAGGCTTGCATCAATCAAATCTGACTCGTTTCTTTCAGCACTTGTCTCTCGCCTGAAGTCCCGAGACAATTTGTGGAGACCGAACTCAGGAATTCCTCTGAAAATGCACCAACCGTGGTTTCAAGGACAGCAAACTCAGGCCCACTCAGCTTATTCAAGATGGATGGCTCTGCTTTGATGTGGTTGTTTGGAGGTCACAGAGAGAAGCCAAGTTGATAAAACCTTATTAGTGTCTAATGCAGTGAGTCTGCAGTTTCCGAGGCTGTCCAGACGCTCGGCTGTCTGAGCGCTGTCCTGGTCAGGCAAATGGAAACGCAGGACGGGAGAGGACGATGCTTTTAACGCTGATTAACTGTGTCCACCAACCCCACCCCCCACCCACAAAGTCCCGATGATGAGGAGGTGAATGATGGACACAGGACACTGTTTCCTAGCAACTGCAATCGACCCACCTCAGATCAATCTGTCGACTTCTGTCAGTAAGAGCGCCCTGGAAACTGCTTAGGTGTCTCACCTCGACCCGTCTTCACCTAACAGCTCAGCAGCGTGGCAGCCTTATTATCAACGCAAGTGCCTCGAAATGGTTCAAAAAGAGTAAATTCTAGCGATACTTGGGATTTACAGCAGAAAGCAACTTTATATAAAGAACTACAAGCTTTCATCATAAAGGTTGTAAAGGAACTGTCAAAGACTGAAAGTTAGAGTTTCGTCCTCGGCCTACGTTGCTGTTGAACGATCAGGAGAATTTGGGTCACATGGTCTGTTGCCAGTCTTTGTCCCTCTGTTCTGTTCTTCTGACCCCTCCTTGTTCCTGAGATCCAAACTTTGCTAGCTCAGGAAGAGTCAACCTCCTTCCCCTCCTCCATTATCAGCCTCAGGACTGTCATACGCTCCTTACCCTCCCCAGTCAGATGTGAGTACGGTAACTCGACACCCTCAGATAGACGAGCATTTCCTTCTTTCCCATTAAACTTCATGGAACCCAGTCTAACCTGGTTTTTAGACTTCAATAATTTTTTTTTAATTAAAATAAAATAAAACTACATATTTGGTTTTGCTCACTTGTTGTATAAGTTTAAACCCAAATACAAAAACAAATATATTTTTTCTTATAACTAACATTGAGTTTTACTGTATGTTTGCATCAAGAATATTAAAAACAAAACACACAATTTGAAAGGGAAACGTTTGTTAAAAAAACAACCTAAGCAAATGTCTAAAGTTTGCTGGTTAAAATTTAAATATGTGGAAAAAATCACAAGCTGGATTTCAGTCAATTTGATTTGATTTGAATAAACGTATTCACTCATCAGATAATCAGGGTTGATAGATAATTTAGGATATTTGAAGGCACTACAAAAGGGCTGAAATAATGAGCATTTATAAAAAAAACTTCCATCTTTTTCTTTGTTCTTGACAAATTAAAAAGGAGCAGAGTTTTGATGTGGGAGTTAAACGTTTAGGTCAAATGTCTCAGGGGGTTAAAGACTTTTGCACACACCTGCTGCTTTTAATGAAGAGGATTAGTCTTTGCTCACGTGAGCCTGAGAGAGCCGAGCCCACCCTGGTGCATACAGATACCCTATCTGTCCACCAATATGACCACAGGTCATCATTCTTCGGCTGTCTTTTGTTTACAGTGTGATAGAAGGTGTGTGGGACATTAGCTGCAGCCTGCCACAAATCAAGTTTAAAACTCCCTCTTCTGTGTCACAGTGAGCTGGCTTTAGTTAGTTACTTGGTTCAATGTTGCACAAAGAAAAAGTATCATTGACAAAGAAGAGCCACAGCGAGGATCAGTCTTTTAACAAAAAGCAAAGGAAGATTTAAGTCTGTTTACCCGTCGAAACAGAAAGCTCTTTAAGTACTGTCTATATATGGGGGGAAAGATCTGCTATCCAACTGGGAGAGTACAACATTAAGGAAGGAGAACCAGGTTTTTGTTGTCCTAATAATAAAAACATTACAGTTTACTGCAACCTGAGTCTTATTTTCTAACTCATGGCTGCATATGTTGCATTCACACACAAAGCATTTGCTGATATTTTAGTCAACATCACAAAACTCCTAATCTAAAAAGTACCAGATCTACAAATGCAAGGTCTATCATGTGCACCAGCAAAATCTAGAGGCGAAAGTGGAGCCCTGCTCGCTGTTTCCAGTCATAAATGTCTCCCTTCGATGAGGATTACTTACATTTTTTCCGTTAGAAGAAATCTCACAAGTATAACTAGCCAATAATGCTATGGCTGAGAAATCCTACTCCAAAGTTGCAGAGCACTACCCAAAAACACCAAAAACACAAAAGAGCTCGCAACAGGCAGTGCGTCCTACTGAAAAAGGTCCAAACAACTACTTGAATAGTGAAAGTTTACCACTTTTTATGTCCTGTGGAGAGTTAGCAAAACGAGAGAAAAGCAGAAGCTACAAGGAAAAGTTAGCAAATGCTAAATGAAAAAGCCACTTAGTTGGATTTGCACTCAATTACCGGTAGTGTTACAGTAAGTAAAAAATAGAAAAAATAAAACCGGGCTCATAACAGGTCTTCATTATCAACTGCAATAAAATATCTGTAGTGACCAAGTCCAGTTAAAACTCACTTTCACGTCTTTAACATATGAGACTGCAGATAAAGGAGATACTAAGGCCCTGTACACACGTAGCCTGGTGTTTGAAAAACGAATATCTGCGCAAAAAAAATATATCTGTACATACATGTTCGGATATTTAAAATGTTCGTCTACATGTCCCCGTTTATTTTCACCACAGAGCGTTGTAAAGAATATGCCGAACCCATAGGTGGCAGTGTAGTGCAGTCACAACCCTTCAACCCAGCCACAACTTCCTGTTATTATTATTATTTTTTTCATTCGTTTGTGTGGACAGACCGCGAGGTTGAACTACTATTAAATACCGTGTTGGAGTACAAAGTTAATAAAACGCAGGAAAATGTCGACTGGGAATCATGTCCGACTGGGAATCATGTCAGAGCAGGTATGTTGACATTTTTTGTGCTTTTTTTTCGCCGAGCATTATGTGACGTCAGCGCCGCTCCAGCTGGAGCAGAAACCTCCAATTCTGAAAGTCCAAACGCAGACTCGAAAGCGGAGAATTCTCAAATCTCCACTTTGGTCAGTTTTTTTAAATAATTCGTTTATAGTTACATCAACCGGAGTTCACGTATGGATGAAAGGCCAAACCGCATGATAAACTGTTCGGTTTTACTGATATCCGGCTATGTGTGTACAGGGCCTAAATATAACGAGGGACAGGGCTACCATTTTCATTCAGCTATACATGAAGCAAAGAACCTTGTTTGTGAATCACTGAACGTTTTCCCTCTGAGATGACACAAACACATGCCACGGTATTTCATAAAGAAAAAAGCTGAGGTTAGGGGAAGGCAGGGGCAGTACAAAGAAGAGAGTGAATCCAATGGCCTTCCTGATTTACAAATAACAATAAAAAACACGCACACAGAATGAACCCTCCCACCCATAAAAAAAAACATCAAATAAAAACAATGTGCAAAGTACTCTAGTATAAATAGACTACAGTCACTGCGTAGTAGAGCACCATGGGAAACAAGAGGAAGAAGAAGTGGTGTGTACGTCAGTGTGTATATATAAGACATTGCTCATGTTTGTTCATAGTTTGTGTGTGCCTGTGTATGCGTACAGAATGGATCCATGAGCTGCAGGAGCCACTGAGCATTTGAGACGGATGGGTTAGGTGAGGGGAGGTATTTAAAGTCTGGTTCACGTTCAGTGCCTCCTTGTGGCCAGGGTCAGACCCAGTCTTGCAGTGAGCGCTTGCAGTGCACCAGCAATCGTGGCGCCCCTTTGCTCTGCAGTGTGTTAATGATGGCGTAAATCAGTCCCAAGATGCACAGCACCAGGACCAAAGGGATGGTCACTATCAGAATATTCATGGTTCGCTCCTCGCTGTCATCTACCTTCAGCACCACGTCCACCTCATTGGTGTCTTCTTCCTGACCCTCACGGTGGTCTTCTTCTTTGTCCTTGTCTGAGCCTTTGCCTTTGCCTGTGTCTTTATCTGTGTCTCCATTGTCTGTTCTATCCTGATCTTTGCCCTTGTCACCGTCACGTCCTGCGTCCGGGTTGAAAGGGGGACGGCTTACATCAGGGTATCTGCGCCCGGAGTCTGTGTCTCGGTCAGGATCTAGGTCCACACTGCAGCCCATGAAGTCTCTCAGGATGGACTTAGGGTAGCCTGGTTCACTCTTCATACGATGGTTGTCAAACTTCCAGTACTTGGAACCCTTATAGAAGAATGTGTAAGCTGAAATACACAAAGACAGTGGAACACAAAAGTTATTATAAAAACAAGACAGCATGTGCTTGAGATATTCAATATGATCAATTTCATTTCAACTCTGCAAAATGAAGCGAACAATGCTGTCGCTAAAATTCACTTTACAATGTGACCATCTCTCCTGATAGAATGACCGCACCCTGATTCTTTGTTTTAGGCAGTTTCACACATGCTCATTCACTGTAATGGTACGTTCACACCGAGCGCGTTTTGAGCTGCAGGAGCGGCCGGTTTACATGCAAAGTCAACGGGGGACGCGCCTCTAGGGGTCGTGCGTCGCGTCACGTCCGTTTTGAGCGGCGCGGAAGGGGCGGCAGAGCGTTTTCCGTGCATGCGGTGCCCGCGGCAGCCGCCGCCGCTCGAATTGAAAAATCTGAACTTTCGCCGCTCAACGCGTCTTGACAACCAATCAGGGAGAGTCAGCTATGTCACGCGGTAACGAGGGGACGGATGTTGCGCAAGTGTGACGTATTGTTTGTGAGACACAGAAACAACCCGCAAATTTGTGTTCAAGTATGGAGGAGTTCAAGAAAGGAGAAATAAAAAAGGACCTTGCCTGGCGGAGTGTCAATGAGGAAGTCGGGATATCGGGTAAGTTTTGAATTGTAAACTCCTCCCACACCCCGCCGCCACCGTCGCTGCTGCTTCTCGTCTGAACACCAGTGTGTCCAGTGCGTCCACCTTGAGGCGTTTCACGCTTTTTGGCCGCTCAAAACGCGTTCGGTGTGAACGTAGTATAAGTTCTCATGTTGTCTTAACTTACCTCCATCATCGCTGAGGAAGGCACCCTTGGGAGTATGAGGCACTGAGGAATCCCAAACTCTTACTGACTTTGGATAGCCTCTGTCAGCCAAACGTGATTGCTCATTGAAGCGCCAGTACCTGTACACAGTAACAGAAATGGGGTGGTAAGATGAGTTTTCTGTTTATCAGTTGTCTAAACAAATCAAACTTATTACCAAGAAAAGTATGTAGTGAGGATACATGATGTGTACATAAACTGTTTCCACAGAACATTTCAATCTGTGCAAAACATAAATATACTCTTAGAAACTCAAAGCCAGTCAGCATGCTGTGAGTAGTACAGAGGACTGACCACACTTTAAGACCTACAGTCTGATTAATTTTTATGATTATTACATCATTGCTATTTCTGTCCTCACAAAAGAGCAGATGGCGTTCAGCATGTTTTCATGACTTGAGGTGTTCTAATACGGTTTCAGCTTTTTTGTTTGTACAACTTTAGGTGCATAGAGAAGTGTTGGGAATATAAAGACAACTAAAAATATGACAGTGTTGTTTAAAAAAAATGTTACCTTAAGTATGCCAGCTGTACATGGTCATGATAGAGTAGGTGATGCTGATGTGGACAATAATGGTTCAGCAGCTACAGTATTTGATGTTAAAAAAAAATTTAAATTAAAATACTCAAGTCAGAGTACCGTACCGGTGTATGGAAGCCTGTCAAATCAATGACTTCAACCACTCAGTTAAAAATGATGGCGCCATCATGGAAAAAGTTGGACGATTACCAAAGTTTGAGTCCTTATCTACAAAGTATGTTCCACAGACAGACAATGTTATGGCAGATTATTCTCTAATTTCTGATTGTCTCAAAAAGAATGGGTTGACAGATTAGTACAGTGACACTGACCAAGACCTGCCTCTGTGGCTAAGACAGATGAATGACAGGGTTTCATGTGATTGAGAGCTTCCTTACTGGTCTCCTTGAAAGAGGTAAGTGAAGCCTGTTGGCTCCCACCAGATTGCCGTGTCTATCCGGTCGTATGGAATATCTCGACCAAAGTCAACCAGTTCAAGTGGATAGCCTGGTTCAAGGTTAGCCTCTCTGAAAAGCCAAAATCTGTTTCCTATGGAAGAGAAGAAAAGAGTTTTATAGCCTTTTTTTATTTTACAATCAGATGATTCTCTTTTCACTGCCAAATTTAAACCATCCATCCATTCATCCATTATCTTCCGCTTGTTCTGAAGTTGGGTCACGCAGCAAATATAAACCTTGGGGGAAAAAATGTTAGCACATACAAAACTGAGATACAATACGGACATGTGCACTTAGTTATGTATATGTTGGGAATAGACGCACACGTTCACATTTTGGCAGGCATTGAAACACACGTGCCTGTGCATTTCATTTCCTGGAAATCCTAGCAAAAAACAGTCTCAGAAATCAAAAGAGTCTTCAGAAACACTTGTAAATTATAAAAAGAGCAGTAATGAATTGTTGGCAAGGAATCAAAACAAAGTAGGTATAAGTACGACATTACTGACTAAGAAGTTTGGGTTTGGCTTGTAACTCTCAATAAGGAGTGGCTGGTCTCGTGTCAGGCTGTAACATTAAATATTTATATATTTTTACGAGGGGGAGGTTTTTACTGTTTTTAAAATGTTGGACTGTAGGGAAAGGGAGGGGTGGTGTTGGGGTGCAATATTCCATTCAACCATTACAATTCTTTTTGGGCTTCAATCCACCTACCCCTCCATCAGACATCCGCCCACCAACCCACCTCAACCCTCAAATCTCAAGATTTGAGAAACTAAATTTATAAACACAGTGTACTTAGTTTTAACAATGTTTCTGTTTTCAAGTACAGGAAAATGTTTCCTGGTACTGATTATCCTGTAGGTTTTAAATATTTCCCAACGTTAACACATATGGTTAAACCAATGGGTCATTACTAGGTTTTTGCCAAATCTGATGAAACAATGAACGTTTGTTGTTTGCAGGCAGGTTTGATAGAGCAGGGACACACATAAAGTTGTTACTGATGTATGCCAGATCTATACCGGTGATCTAGAAACATGGGGACATCTGCTCATCCAAGCTAGCTTGCTGTAATAAAACATGTTTAGAAAGATGCATTACACGCAAGTGTCCTGGACATTTTTCACCTAGAAAATACACTCTAATTTGTATTTGCTATATTTTGCTAAACAGCCATCCAGATCCACTTCAGTTTGTAATATTGCATGTTTTGCCCATATCCATAATCTTCATAGTGCTTAAACACATTTAGCTTGTTAGTTTGGGTGCAATCTTGACAAAGTGACAACAAGTCTGGAATTTGATTGGTGCAAAGTTGAAAGTATACCATTTTGTTTTTGTGTCTATCATAGGTTGAGTCAGTCTAACATTTGAGAAATGAAATTGTCCACCAAAGTGCGATTATTTGGCCCCTAAACCTGGTTCCATTAGTGAACAGAAATAAAATATGTTTAGCAGTAACAGGTGACATTAGAACTGCATAATTTTAATGATGATTGATGTGAAATATTTCTCAAATTGAACAAAAATCATCCTCCAAATGTCAGTACAGTAAAATAGACCAGTCATTTGTATTTAGATTTAAGTTGGCTCATTACACAGGAATAAAGTAAAGCAAAACGGACTGATTTGATGGGCTCATTTGTACATCTGACTGCTACCCCCTCCTATTGTAGTGCTAGTTCCTCCTTTCTTCCCACCTCCCCTCTCCCTTGTCTGGCCCTTCCTTTGTTAATGGCTCATAGCCAAGTGTCACACTGAGAGGCTTGCCAATGACATCATCCTCCACATTATCAACAGCTGCCCCAAAGCCCGAAGCTCCCAGAGTCAAGCACAATTAAAGGCTGGGTTCTTCCTTTCTCATTCAACAACTTCCATCGAGAGTTATAAAAGACAATCTGCTCCCACTGTATAAAATAACAGGCTGTGCTAAAAAAGATTTATGCTCTGCATGTAGAATACATTATGAGCTGCTGCCTTCTTATTAAGGTGAGGGAATTTTATCTGCAATCGGTGGACAGAGTTTCAGGATCTATTTTACTGCTACTATACAGTATAGAGCATGATGGTTTGATGTGACCAGAAAGAAATATAACTTAATTTGAATTCTAAAGTAAAAAAAACAGATGGTAGGTTAGAATTTTAAAGTATGAGAGTAGATACTGTATAAGGTAAGAAAGATGTCCTTAATGATGTTCTCTATGCTCAGAAAATAATATTTTTGAGTATAAAGACAAAATAAAGAAAATATTTAAAATAGATTACTTGATTTATGCAAATCAGATTGGGTGTCATGATAAGATGTGGATTAAAAGTTCAAATATTGTTCTAACAAGGTTGAGAGACTTCTTCAAGGTTAAGAAAAATACTCCTTCAAGGTTGAGAGACTTCTTCGAGGTCAAGAGAATATCTGAATACATCATTTGGATAAAAGACGAAACATTTCAACAAAGAAGAATCCGTCCAGAGGACCTGATTCAACCTTGTTAGATTTATCTACCTGGATTACTGAGCATGCATCGAGACATTTAAATATTGTTGCACATCTGTGGCCGATACAATGTGTACTGTATTTGTTGCCCTATAGGTCGTGTTTTTTTTGCATATTTTTCATGCCCTGCGACTGATACACCAAAGCGACTTATTTCCCCCCATATTTATCAAACCAATTTTTGGCTGAGATATGACCGTTTTCATTCATTCTGACTGAAAAGATTGAATACTACCATTTTCAGTCACTAGATGGCACTTGAGTAGTATGGCATGCTGTTGTGTCATGTAATTGGTGAAAGTGGCTATTAATGACACAATTGGCTTGCCACAGCTGTCACCTTCATTCTGCTTGCTTGGAGCAATCGTCAAATCAGCTTCATTTTGCTGCACCGTCCTGGCACAATGCAGCTAATTTATTTTTATTTTTTTATTTATAAAATTTGTTCATTTTTAAAATACAATACAAAACAATCCCATAAACGATAACATACACAATATAAAAAAATGAAAGGTAGCAGAAAGAAGAAAAAAATCGTATTATATCTGCCACTTTTTTCAATAAATTAGTTCAATCAAAAATAATATTCAGTAACAGAACAAAATGAATAACTTTCTAAATTTTTTACTCTATTAAAATACACCTCCCCTTGTATTACGATCACAACGATAGATCTTAAATTCATTGATTGCCAGGTCATTGGGGGACTTCAACGCTCACGTGGGCAATGACAGTGAGACCTGGAGGGGTGTGGTTGGGAGGAACGGCCCCCCTGATCTGAACCAGAGTGGTGTTCTGTTATTGGACTTCTGTGCTCGTCATGGATTGTCCATAACGAACACCATGTTTAAGCATAAGGGTGTCCATATGTGCTCTTGGCACCAGGACACCCTAGGTCGCAGTTCGATGATCGACTTTGTTGTCGTCTCATCTGATCTGCGGCCGCATGTCTTGGACACTCGGGTGAGGAGAGGGGCGGAGCTGTCTACTGACCACTACCTGGTGGTGAGTTTGCTCCGATGGTGGGGGAGGATGCCGGTCAGACCTGGCAGACCCAAACGTATCGTGAGGGTCTGCTGGGAACGTCTGGCAGAGTCTCCCGTAAGACGGAGCTTTAACTCCCACCTCCGGGAGAGCTTTGAACACGTTCCGAGGGAGGCGGGGGACATGGAGTCCGAGTGGGCCGTGTTCCGCGCCTCTATTGTCGAGGCAGCTTATCGGAGCTGTGGCCGCAAGGTTGTTGGTGCCTGTCGAGGTGGCAACCCTCGAACCCGGTGGTGGACACCGGCAGTGAGGGATGCTGTCAGGCTGAAGAAGGAGTCCTATTGGGCCTTTTTGGCTTGTGGGACCCCGGAAGCAGCTGATAGGTACCGGCAGTCCAAGCGGCATGCGGCTCGGGTGGTTGCTGAGGCAAAAACTCGGGCGTGGGAGGAGTTCGGAGAGGCCATGGAGAATGACTTCCGTACGGCTTCGAGGCGATTCTGGTCCACCATCCGGCGTCTCAGGGGGGGAAAGAGGTACGAGACCAACACCATTTATGGTGGAGGTGGCGTGCTGCTGACCTCAACTCGGGATGTTGTGAGTCGGTGGGCGGAATACTTCGAAGACCTCCTCAATCCTACTGGCACGTCTTCCACTGAGGAAGCAGAGCCTGGGGACTTTGGGTCGGGTTCTCCGATCTCTGGTGCTGAGGTCGCCGAGGTGGTTAAAAAGCTCCGCGGTGGCAAGGCTCCGGGGGTGGATGAGATTCGCCCGGAGTTCCTTAGGGCTCTGGATGTTGTAGGGTTGTGTTGGCTTACGCGACTCTGCAATATCGCGTGGACATCGGGGGCAGTTCCCTTGGATTGGCAGACTGGGGTGGTGGTTCCCCTATTTAAAAAGGGGGACCGTAGGGTGTGTTCCAACTATAGGGGGATCACACTCTTAAGCCTCCCTGGTAAGGTCTATTCAGGGGTTCTGGAGAGGAGGGTCCGTCGGATAGTCGAACCTCGGATTCAGGAGGAGCAGTGTGGTTTTCGTCCTGGTCGTGGAACACTGGACCAGCTCTACACCCTCAGCAGGGTCCTGGAGGGTGCGTGGGAGTTTGCCCAACCAGTTTACATGTGTTTTGTGGACTTGGAGAAGGCATTCGACCGCGTCCCTCGGGGGGTTCTGTGGGGGGTACTCCGGGAGTATGGGGTACCAGGCCCTTTGATAAGGGCTGTTAGGTCCCTGTACGACCGGTGTCAGAGCTTGGTCCGCATTGCCGGCAGTAAGTCAGGCTCGTTTCCGGTGAGAGTTGGACTCCGCCAAGGTTGCCCTTTGTCACCGATTCTGTTCATAACTTTTATGGACAGAATTTCTAGGCGCAGCCAAGGTGTTGAGAGGATCCGTTTTGGTGACCTTAGAATCGCTTCTCTGTTTTTTGCAGATGATGTGGTCCTACTGGCTTCATCAGTTCGTGATTTACAACTTTCACTGGAGCGGTTTGCAGCCGAGTGTGATGCGGCCGGGATGAGGATCAGTTCCTCCAAATCCGAGGCCATGGTCTTGAGCCGGAAAAGGGTAGCATGCCCTCTCCGGGTCGGGGAGGAGGTCCTGCCCCAAGTGGAGGAGTTTAAGTATCTCGGGATCTTGTTCACGAATGAGGGAAAACTGGAGCGTGAGATCGATAGGCGGATAGGTGCAGCGTCCGCAGTGAAGCGGGCGCTGTACCGGTCTGTCGTGGTGAAGAGAGAGCTGAGTCAAAAGGCAAAGCTCTCAATTTACCGATCGATCTACGTTCCCACCCTCATCTATGGTCATGAGCTTTGGGTTATGACCGAAAGAACAAGATCTCGGATACAAGCGGCTGAAATGAGTTTTCTCCGCAGGGTGGCTGGACTCTCCCTTAGAGATAGGGTGAGAAGCTCAGTCATCCGGGAGGGACTCGGAGTAGAGCCGCTGCTTCTCCACATCGAGAGGAGCCAGTTGAGGTGGCTCGGGCATCTGGTTAGGATGCCTCCTGGACGCCTCCCTGGTGAGGTGTTCCGGGCATGTCCCACCGGGAGGAGACCCAGAGGAAGACCCAGGACGCGCTGGAGGGACTATGTTTCTCGGCTGGCCTGGGAACGCCTTGGGATTCCCCCAGAGGAGCTGCTCCAAGTGGCTGGGGAGAGGGAAGTCTGGGCCTCCCTACTTAGGCTGCTACCCCCGCGACCCGACCCCGGATAAGCGGAAGAAGATGGATGGATGGATGGATGATAAAATACACATTACGCTACTTTATTATTTTTTTCAACTATTCAGTTTTGATCATTTTCTTAAATGTACACATTGACTTGGCATTTTTAACATCACTCTCCAAACCATTCCACAATCCAATTCCCTGGATTGAGGTAGAACGTCCCTTTAAACTAGTTCTGTATTTTGGTTTTACAAATATCTCTGTCCCTTAAGATTATAACAACTTTGTCTTTTAACAAAATGTATTTGGATATTTAAAGGTAATGCGTTATTCTGAGCCCTATACATAACTGATAAAATATTATAATCTACCAAATCATGGAACTTCAATAACTTCAGTTGATAAAATAATGTCCTTTTTGGATGATGGTAATGCTTTCTGGTGATAATTCTTACAGCTCTTTTCTGTAAAACAAAAATAGGCTTTGCAATTGTTTTACACGCTTTCCCCCAAACATCAATACAATATATTAAATGTGGAACAATGATTGTGTTATACAACATACACAGAGCTTTATCATTTAATAAGTCCCTGACTTTGTAGAGTACTGCAATAGTTTTAGCTATTTTTATTCTTACAGAATTTATGTGTTGTTTCCATGTCAGTTTGTCATCAATAATAACCCCCGAAAACTTCACCTCACTCACTCTACAAATCTCAACACTATCAATTTTAAATGGAACATCAACAGTTCTTTTTTTATTACTGAATATTATGTAATTAGTTTTATCTAGATTTAATGATAATTTATTAAGTTTAAACCAAGTTTGTATTTTGACAAATTCTGTCTTCATCAACTCCAACATCTGTTCTATATCTTTACCCAAACAAAAAAAATGTGGTATCATCTGCAAAAAGGACACATTTAAGGAGTCCTGACACATTTACCAAGTCATTCACATATAAAATAAATAGCTTTGGTCCAAGTACAGAGCCTTGAGGAACTCCACATGTGATATTACAGAGGTCAGATCTTACATCATTTATCTGTACAAACTGTTTCCTATCTTTCAAATAGCTAGATACCCACTGTAATGCTGGTCCTCTAATACCATATTTGTTCAATTTTTCAAGGAGAATGGTGTGATCAATAGTATCAAATGCTTTTTTTAAATCAACAAAAATACTGATACAATATTGTTTTTGATCGACAGCAGTAGTTATTTGTTCCATTAATTCCATGAGAGCCATTGATGTAGAGTTTTTTGCTCTAAACCCATACTGACTGTTGCTTAGAATATTTTGTTTATCTATAAATTGATCTAGTCTGTTCACAAATAGTTTTTCAAGAATTTTTGAAAACTGTGGTAACAAGGATATAGGTCTATAATTGTTGAACACACATTTATCACCATTTTTAAAAAGAGGAACTACCTTAGCTACTTTCATATTATCTGGAAATATTCCTGTTGAAAATTATAAATTACATATATATGTAAACGGCTCAATAACATGACTCATTATGTCCTTTACAAACATCATATCCATGTCCACCCAGTCCCTTGATCTCTTGTCTGTAAGATTTTTTACTACAGTATTTTCTGGTGTATAGGTTGCATTGTCCAATTATCACCAATAGATTGGAAAAAATCCCTAGATAGGTCGCACTGGTGTATAGGTCGCACCTACGTTTAGCTCTGCTGCAAATGTCTGCCACAGGAGCACACAGCAAGGCTTTTAAGAAGATTAACACTTAAAAACAATTATTTGTTCGATAAAAATTATAGCAAATATATGTCTGAGCTGAACTTTTCCTTAATAAATTAACGTAATTGTGAAATGAGCTGGATTTGAAAAATTTGATTCACCAAAAGTGATAACAAGCCATATATAGGTCACACCTGAGTATAGGTCGCAAGCCTTGGAAAAAACATAAAAAGGTGCGACCTATACACCGGAAAATACATTAATTATTTCTTCTTTGTCAGTTCCATTTAGAAAAATACTTTTTGCACAACCTATAATTGAATGGCTCACATTATTGTCTACTTTTGGTATTTTAGCTGCAAGGCTTGATCCAACATTCACAAAATAATGATTAAATCCATTTACAATTTCATTCTCATCATGAATTTCATCGTTGTCCTTTACAAAATATTGTGAAATACCCGTTTTTACTTTGATTCTTCAGAACACTGTTCATTACTCGCCATGTTGCTTTTATATCACCATTGCTTTTATTTAATAAATCACTATAATATTCCTTCTTATGTTTCCTTATAATCCCTACTAATTTATTTTTATACTTCTTATATTTTTGTTCGGCGTTTTGTGTTCGCAATTTTAAGAAGCATGAATACAAATAATAATTTTTTAACAAGCATTTCTCAACCCTTTCGTCATCCATTTATTTGCTCACAATTTTTTTTTCATACAGAGCTTCTAAGATATTCATAAACTCACCATATGATCTGTTCACATCATCAACATACACGTCATTCCAGTTTTGTTTATCTAGATCATCTTTTAATTTATCCAAAGCTTTTTTTGATGTGTTTATTATTATTTTTCTTAGTTGTAACTGCTTTTGTGATGCTTTGATCATTTTTATAGATTGTGAAAACTGGTAAATGATCACTTAAGTCGGTCGTTAAAATACCACCTATCACATCCCCATTTGTTATATTTGTGAAAATATTATCAATTATTGTGGCACTATGAGTTGTAATTCTTGTTGGCTTTGATATCAACGGATACAGATTTAAACTATACATTGAATTTATAAATGTACTGATGTTATTTGAATCTGTTTTATTTCCCAGATCAATATTAAAGTCTCCACACAAAAAACTTTTTTATTAAAACTCTTTTCCAATAGTTCCATGATTTTATCAGTGAATATTTCTACATTTGATTCTGGTGATCTATATACAGTACACAACTTATTATTATGTTTTTATCATCCTTGTTTATTATTTCTATTGTTATCATTTCCATAATATTGTCAACAATTATTGACATTTCATTAATTAATTTACATTTTATTTCATTATCAACAAATAGAGCGACTAATTTGACCATTAAGGTGCATTTATTAAGTAAAAGTTCAACTGAGACACACCTTTACTATAATGTTGTGCAAACAAATAATTGTTTTAGGTGCTTATCTTGTTAAATTACAAAGAAATGCACAGTGTTTCTATTTCCTGATTTTCTGCCTCAGAGTACTCTCCTGGAGCACCGAGGCAGCAGATGCTTTTGAAATACAGCTGATTTGCCCGTACATTCCAGGATTCATTTAAAAGTTCTTTTATTTGCTTTTAAAGCGCAAAATGGTCTTGCCCCGCCCTATCTGTCCGAGTTGCTGCAGCCATACACACCCTCTCGATCCCTCAGGTCATGTGATCAGCTGCTCCTGAGTGTCCCAAAGACAAAACGCAAGCTCAGAGGAGACCGTGCTTTTGCTGTGGCAGCTCCTAAACTGTGGAACAACCTTCCCTTGAACATCAGACAGGCCTCTTCCCTGTCTGTTTTTAAATCTCTTCTTAAAACCCATCTCTTCTCCCTGGCCTATGACACCATCTGCGATGTTGACTTTTAATAATTTTAGTCGCTTGTTTTATCTGATTGTATGATTCCTCAACTTTTATTATGTGACTCTTATTTATTTTAATCATTTTATTACCTGATTGTGATTGTTTTGTTGTGTGTACAGCACTTTGGTCCTGTAGGTGTTTAAAGTGCTCTATAAATAAAGCTGGTATGGTATGGTATNTCTGATAACAGACAAAGTGTCCTCAGTCGTCTACGAAATCAAAATCAGCAAAGGCCGCAAAGAGCCAATTGCTAAATGGGTACATCGAAATCAGATCAAACCTTACAAGGCGTTCAATGACTCCACAAAAGACAAAGATCTCACAAACACACCGACTTCATGGGATAATAAGGTCGTCCAAACACAAGTTAGTAAATAAACTAATCAGGTTTAAACTACCGTACTTTCCCACCCTATAAGTCGCATTGTCCAATTTGAACTTAGAAACGCTAAGCCTAAAACCCACAACAAAAAACTAACCTTAACAACCGTTTAAATCCACGAGATTTAATTTGACCTCGGTCATAAAGTTGAGACCTGTTTTTCTTGTGTGTTGCACTTTGGAATCTGACGACAAGAGTGTGTCGAAGCAGTGAAACGTTGTTTCCTTGTTGTTTAGTCATTACTGTTGTCATTAGTTGAGATATTGTTTGGTTCTGAACACTCCCAGCCAAAAAGGTTTTGTATTAACATTGGTTAATGAATGATATGGATTTAACTATGCCAACATGCAGTTCGTTTTGTTAAATCTCAATCGTCGAAGAGTCAATGTAGTTTAAAGCTACTCAAGGTACCATAAACTACATTGACCTCACAATTTCTAAATTGAACCGATTCGATCGTTTCTATTCTAGATTGTCTATTCATTTTGATGAGTCTCGCCATAGACTTCAAAATTTATTAGGAATACCAAATCCTACGTCGTGCGTCTAAAAGACAACAGACATTTAGATCAAACTATATTTCATTTTTCTATTTTAGTTTAACCTAAACTAAGTAATGAATGGAGGAATAGTTTGGAATTAGAGGCCTTCGTTACAGAAGCCCTCCAAAATTCTATAGGTACAGATCCCTATACCTAATTTATAGATTTGATCCACCCCTTAATTGGTAATTGTAGCTGATCTAAACCATGATAGCTTACATACCAGGTGCATATAGGTAAGGCTTAATGTAAAATCCCAATCATAAGCCCACCTTAAAAACCACATAAATGCATGACACATAGAACCAGAGTGGCACGGACTGGAAACCAACCAGCCTCCAACCATCGATGTGGGGACCTGCAGCTCCAACGCTTGGTCTTCAACCTTCATCCAAGGGTCGCCTCCTCTGCGTCAATCGAGGGATCCCCTCTACATGCTGATTATGAAAACAATTGTTGCTGATCAATCAACAAAACTAATCGTTGTGGATTTACTGCTGTGGAATTACCGCTGTGGATTATAAGACTTTGCTTTCCAAGGGATCACAGACTTTGTTTTCCAAAGGATTAAAAGCTTTTCGCAATGGGATTACCTACGAACAGTATGGAATTTCCAAAAACTTTATGGGATTATAATTTTTGATTTTTTTTTTCCACTTGCTGGATTACTTCAAGATCAAAGACAGTTCAAGGTTTCCTTTCGTGTTGGACCCCATCCCCAAGGACTGGCGATGGCTTCCAAAAGGGGGGAGATGTAGTGGACCTACCCAGGGTCAAATTAAGGTTTTTGAACTGTCCAGTGATGACCTTTACTGACCTCTCAGTAAAGCAAGACATTTACTACAAAATTATTCATTTAGCTATAATCTGATAACATAGTCACCAATAAGAGACTATTTCTATCTTTGATTTTAGGCTGATGTGATCAAAAGAATAATTTTATTTGTAAGAGCATCAGTACATTTTAATGTCAGATAAATCAAATACTCTGCTTAATTCAAAATGTTGTACATGGAGGATTTCTCCTCTCCTCTCGAACTTGCATGTGAAGATAAAAGGAACACTTTATCTCATTCATTTTAGCTTGAGCTCAGGACAATCTAGACACCCAAAGACTTTTGTTTTTGTCCTATTTAATAATCAAGCTATTATCATTAATAGGTCCCATATGTGATGCTTAATGACGTTGTTTTAATCAAACCAACAGTATTTTGTTAAAGTGTTAAAGCAAAGGAATCAGTTTTATCATAAAATGCTGACATCTGAAACTAACACTTTATCTTTCTGACAAACTAATCTTTTGACCCCCTTTCAACATGTTGATGTCATCTTCACATCAACTTATGATGCCATTCTGCCAATCAGAAAACAACACATTTTCTGGGTCACGTCTCAGTTAAAACCTTCACATCTTACTTCTCTAAGGAAGTCTGCTGGAGTAAGCCTCAAACTATGGTCTTCTCCAAAGAACTGATGATCGTCTAGTCACACGCTAAGGACACGTCATTCAGTTAAAAGATTTATAACATGCCTGTTATAAATCTATTTCAAGCCGTGAAAAGCTCTCTTTTATTGACATTCCTTTAAGGAACGTCTTATCTTGGAAACACCACCAGGAGCTGCCGTTACTTTCGGTTCGAGTCAAGGCGCACGTCTGGAGACGCTGAGAATGGTAAACGAACTGACCAAACTGGACCGAGGGAGACTGACCATCTTCACGAGGTAACAAGTCGTCAAATGCTTTGCCAAGGGTACCAACGTGTAGCTTTAATCGGCCGGAGAACTGCCATGTTTCTGGTTAAAACACATCAAGATAACTCCCTGACTCTTAACTTTTCTTCCTCCATTTTTCTCCTCCTAAATCTTTCCCTCTCTATCTAAGCTGGAAACTATTTTAAGCTGAAGAGCCCACAGACTAAATATGTTAACATCCAATATTTATGTCTGTTGTGTTATGATTCAAGTGTGCTGACGTATTAATTTGAAAGAAAGTGAAATCATGTCAATCAAGTGTAATGGTGTTAATTTAGTTGATTTATTTTAAATAAATGATAGTGTCTCTTTGACATATCAAACTAAGTTAACGTCTTTGTCACTTAATGGCTTTGTGTATTTATCCATCATAAAGATCACAGAAATATTGGGTAAACTGAAAAAGAACAGAATCCGTGAATTTACTATTCAATCTGAATAAGTAGATTAATTAAGATAAAAAGGAGATCAGTATTAATATTGGCCTCCTCATAATTCTTACACAGAAAAGGCCAAAGAGTGACAAAATGGCTACAAAGAAGTTCCTCTGAAAGGCTAACCTTTACTCTGCCTCACCCAAAATGACAAAGAGAAGAAGAGAAAAGAGCAACATGTTTCATTGGAGCAAGTAACCTTTTCTTCAGCCACCAATAAGGTGACTTGAAGTGATGTGTATTTGTGTGCAGCAGGTATTTATTATGTCTGCTTGTTTAAGTCAGAGTCAGAGTCAGAGTCAGAGAGAATTTATTGTCATTTGCACCGCATGTAGTACATGTGTTGAAAACGAGATTATGTACACAGGGTCCCAGTTACATCCAACAACAAATGCAAGAGAAAAACAATAATAACATCTAGGATTAACTAAGAGAGACATCAGCTAGTAATACACTAAGCCCTAATGTAGTAGAAAAACATCATTATAAACAGCAGCACGAACATGAGCAGATGGTCACAGATGAACGCAGCAACAAGAAACAGATCAGCATCAGCATGATGTGACATTTTGCAGTGTTTATTCTTATTATTTATTTATTCATGAGTCTGACAGCCTCAGGGTAGAAGCTGTTCCTCAGTCTAGTGGTTCTACATTTGATGCTCCTCAACCTCCGTCCCGAGGGGAGTGGTGCAAAGAGTGAGTGTGCTGGGTGAGTGAGGTCTTTCATGATGCAGGTGGCTCTTTTTCTGCATCTGGAGGTGTAAATGTCTGTGATGGTGGGGAGACTGACTCCCACAGACTTCTGTGCAGCCTTCACCACTCTCTGCAGAGCTTTCCTCTCTGCAACTGTGCAGCCTCCATGCCACACGTTGATGCTGGAGCACAGGACGCTCTCCACTGCACACCTGTAGAACGAGGTGAGGACTGAGCTTCTCAGACCAGCTCGTCTCAGCCGTCTGAGGAAGTAGAGTCTCTGATGACCTTTCTTGATCAGGCTGGTGGTGTTATTGCTCCAGCTGAGGTTATCATTCAAGTGTACACCCAGGTACTTGTAGCTGGAGACCACCTCCACCGCAGATCCACCTATATACAGTGGGGTGTGGGTGTGTTTGTTCCTTCTGAAGTCCACAATCATCTCCTTCGTCTTCTTCACATTCATGTGAAGGTTGTTCTCTTTGCACCAGCTCTCCAGATGTTCCACCTCCTGTCTGTAGCTGGATTCATCATTATCTGTGATGCATCCCACCACAGCTGTATCATCTGCAAACTTAACAATATGACAGCCTGGATGTGTGGCTGTACAATCATATGTGAGCAGAGTGAACAGAAGAGGGCTCAGCACACATCCCTGAGGAGAGCCAGTGCTGAGGGTGATGGTGGAGGAGGAGAAGTTGTGGATCTTCACGGACTGTGGTCTGTCTGTTAAGAAGTCTAGACCCAGTTACAAATAGAGGGGCTTAGTCCAAGTGTGGATAGTTTGTCTATCAGAGTTTGGGGGATCATGGTGTTGAAGGCAGATGTGAAGTCCACAAAGAGCAGACGCACGTATGAGTCCTTCTGATCCAGGTGGGTGAGAGCAGTGTGGACCACAGAGGAGATGGCGTCCTCTGTTGATCGGTTCTCACGGTATGCATATTGATGAGGGTCCTCGCTGATGTTGACGGCTGTCTTGATGTGGGACATGACCAGTTTCTCAAAACATTTAGCGACTATCGGGGTGAGAGCCACCGGTCTATAGTCATTCAGACCAGTCACTGTGGAGCTTTTTGGGACTGGGATGATGGTGGCAGTCTTCAGGCAGGTGGGAACTGACTCCAGTGAAAGTGAGGTGGTGAAGACGTCAGCCAGCACCTCACAGAGCTGGTCCGCACATTCCTTCAGAACTTTCCCTGGGATGTTGTCTGGACCCGTAGCTTTATGAGGGTTGATCCTTCTGAGACTACCTCTCACTTCTGCTGCGGTCACTTTGAGGTGCTCCTCGTCTGGTGATGAGGTGAGTCTGGTGCTAGCTGGTCTGTTTGGATCATCAAAACGTGCATAAAACTTATTGAGGGCATCAGGCAGGGATGGGTCCCTGGGGCATTGTTTGCTTTTGCCCTTGTACAGGTAGTCCCCGAATTACGAGCGCTCTGATCTACGAGGTTCCAGACTTACGAGCTGGCGAATTTTTGGAAAAAACGCAAAAAATACTGAGTTTTCATGTGTTTTTTCACCACAGTTAGTTAGCTAAGCATATGGACACACGTTTCCGATCATTTTTATGCACTCATAAGCAGTTTTTGGATGAAAATAGAGTGTTTGTAGTCGCGCTAGCGAAAACCGTTCCAATTTACGAGCGAATTTCCGGATTTACGAGAGACATGGCGGCCGTTCCAAATTACGAGATTTCCGGTTTACGAGCGCCTCGTTGTAACGGATCTCGCTCGTAAATCGGGGACTACCTGTAGTCTGTTAAGCATTTGATGCCCTGCCACATGCTCCGTGGATCATGTGAGATGAACTGACCCTCGATCCTCTGTGCATACGCGGCTTTGGCCTTCTTTATGCCATCATCCAGTTCTCTCCTGCACTTTCTCAACTCCTCAGTATCTCATGTTCCCTGTAGAGCATGAATACATAAGTCTATCTATGGGATGTTTGCTGCTTACCTTTGAAGAAGACGAACCTGCCGTCATGTCTTTCATAAGCAGCATCTATGTCTCCAGGCAGACCCCTCCAAAAGTGACCGATGGGCATGGGGTAGTTATCAAGAACCCTGTTCCTGCGCACCCTCCAGAACCAACGACCCTTACGACAAACAAAGGATGTGTTCATGAGGGGAAGAGTTCTACCATTGTTTTGTTGTTCCTAAATCAAACTTGAACAAGTAGCTTGTTTGTTTTTCATTGCCCTTCCTAAGTTCTGAGGTAAGCTAAAAGCTAGAACTGTAACAAATACAACATACAGAAGTGGCTACAGAAGAAAAAGAACAGATTCCTTTTCATTGGTCAACAAATTCACCCCATTGAGGTCACAAAGCACTGTTGTAAAACGATGAATATTACAAGTATGCCAATAAGCTGAGCTCTGAAAAATAACTTGATCAGATTGTACAATAAAAAAGCAGAACATTAACAGGCTAATAACAGACACTTATTATTCTGTTGGATTCATCACCTCTTTCATATACTCTATCCTCTCATAACAACCTATTATTGGATTACTTTATTATTTTTTTTATAAAAACTGTGTAATGTCTCGCTCATGTTAGAAGCACAAACAAAGACTGCCCGTATGATCAGATGTGCGTTTTAGCAGAAGCTTGTTAACTCAGTCAGGAGTGGTGAGTCAGTGGTTCATGTCCCGGATAAAGTAACAGTAAAATGCTTAGAGTTGCTTCTCTCTGGCAAGAACACCTTGTTTCGTCCTTTGTACAGGATGCACTGGCAGACAGGAGCAAACCCAGCTCAGCTTGTGTACTCTGACAGAACCCAGCCTCAACCAGATTAAGACTCAAATGTCCATATTAGTCCTCTGCTGCACAGACCAGATCTCAGTGTAATGATGTGTTGGAAATGACTCAGATGTTGTATCCTTACTTCTGCTTCAAGTGCACAAAATAACATTTTTGTAAAAGATCATAGATCTTTCTATTTTATTGAAAAAATAGCATATCAAATACCAAAATCCTGTTTTTACTGATAAATGGCTATGCAATTTGTGTTTGAAGTGCATATAATAAATAAAAAAACGTTATCAAGAGCAAAGAAAAAAAGGTAAATGCTTAGTCTTTAATTCTAATCTTATGCACAGTGTCACATCAACATGACTGCTGTGGTACATGTATACTCTGAAGCCACCTTCCTCAAGTGAAGAGTAGCTAACTCTTAAAATAAGTTGTTAAATGTCACCAGATAATAATACACCATCACATAACCTAGACTTTGGCTAATGTTACACCTCCAGAACTCTTCTGATATATATGATTAGTCACAGCACAGCCTATTATCCTAAAGTTTTGGTGCAATTTACGTATTTTTGTGTTCGAATAAAACAGTGTCTGAACCACTGCATTTTGAAAATGCAAATGAGTTATTCTCTGTTAAAACCATCATTCAGTAGAAAAAACTAAACAGTAAGGCACAGATAAAACTGACCATGTGCAGCATGTATGTGCAGGCAGCATGCATCAGGTCTTTTAACTACTGGTCAGCGCCAAACACACCTACACTAGAAGGTTGAAGATAATCATAGTCATGTTTGTGTTTGCAAGAACTGCTAAATGAGCATACCTAAAAAAAGCAAAAGATAATAGTTAAAACTGCCTGCATAGTGCTCTGCTCCAGTTTTTACACTTTTCCAAAGTAATCACCTGCAAGCAGCCATTTGACAGTTCTACACTCAGATATCTCCAGCTTCAGTGAAATATGACATTTTACTGTCAAAAGCAAAACAATAAATAATAAAAGTGAAGCTGAGTTCATTAGTTTGCAAACATCTTCACCCTTGAGTGCTATTAACGCTGCACACCTCAGCCTCTGGAACTCATCATTACTTAGGATAATTTTGACAGAATAATAACTCTGCTACAAAAAAATAAAGCCTGCTAAAACTTAGATAATCTTTGCAGGGCCCTGGTGAGGTCTAGAAGTGAATATTCAGGCTGTAGTAGACTGCCCATTATGTGAGAGAGCTCCATGATGATTTTCAACACGCACTAAACCTCATGCCTGGTACCCACTGCCCCGTTGTCGGGCGGCTGAAGTGGCCGGTTTACATTCAAAGTCTATGAGGAGACGAGTGGAGTCACCGCGAACCGGGAAGCGGCGCGATTCGAGTGATCGAAGCGGCGCGGCGGCAGCCTGCAGTTCCTTTTCCACGCACGCGCGCGTCCAAATCAACCTAGGCGTCGAACTGCCAACGCCAGAAAATTCGATCTCTGGTGGCTCGACGCGTCCAGCAAACAGTCGGGAGAGCCTCTGCTATCTGATTACACAACCACAACGGGACTTTTTTTGGACTTTTTAAACTTACCGGATCGAGCCTCCATGAATTGGAACCAAACTCCGGTAAGAAACGTGACATTTTTACAGTTGCTGCTGACAGGCTGCTGTTCTCTCCAGTGTAGATCACCCCAAACATTAAAAAAACGTTTTAATCTCATCAAAGACCGTCGGAGGTGCAGTTAACACAACAACTGAACCCGGAAAACGAGCTAGAGACCCCTCCCTCTGCCACCCCCTAGTGCGCGTCATCAGACGGTCTTCAGTGGTCAGTGGGACCGTGACAAGCGGCCAAAAGGGGACGGCAGGCGCGTTTCAAGTTGTGCAGTGGGGACCAGGCATCAGTAGCAAGGTGCTCATGGGTGAGCTTGGTGGTAGGGGTGACCTGAGTTGGTGCCTACGAGTCATTTGGTGAGCATGTAATGTGGAACAGCGTCTTGATTGCCTTCACACTGAAGGTTTTCCACGTTTGCCAGAAACCATCTACATTCTAATGAGTTGGATGGTCATGGAGAGCACAGTGGGGTTGTCAACTTGTGTGATTGTCAACTTGTGTGAAGGGGGCCTTATCTTTGAAGTGCTGTATTATGTTAGACTATCCCCAAATAAGTCACAAATTAAAACTGAAAAAAGGCAATTCTATAGGCCACTCAAATGCCAATAAACTCATCTCAGGGACAAATCCTGTTGACCTCTTACTGTACATCCCTGACCAATAAATGATTAATGAAACCACACAACAGAATGCCTAATGAAAAAGAATTACAAACCTGGATTGCATAACTTTTAAAATCTCTGTTCTTTTAATAAAAATTCAAACCCGGTTAAATGCAAAACCCGTCAACAGCAAAATGATCCATTTAAATGCCAACTGTTTCTCTGTGACTAGACTCTTGGCGAATGGCTCACTGCTGCCTAATGCCTTTTAAATGTTTTGTACGAGTCCAGGGCCTTTTAAAGACAAACACCTGACCACCCTCCACCTTTTTTAACAGTGTTCTATCTCATAAAAGAACACGGTTCTGTAAGGTTTACAATCCACAAGAACCTGATTGCAAGCAGACTTCTTGGCATTACACATCATTTTTAAGTCTAACTTGCCAAATGATTAATTCCTCAGTGCTGCTGACTGATCTTTTAAACAAGGATTTCATATAAATTAATTTTCAAGAAGGTAAGCCTCTTCATCTAATGTTGTCACTAAATATAAAAATGCTCTAACTACTGTATATGATGTTTAAAAGATTTACCTTGAAAACAAACATCTCTCCCCGCAGCATAGCAACAGTGTCAAAGTTGCCTTCACATATATTGGGTCCATAGTGGTCCGGTTTGTCAGTGGTCCTGGGTCGGTCAGGGTGTCGAGGAGGTGGCTGAGGTGGTCTGGGTTCTGGGCGGCGGGGGGTCACTGTAGGCAGAGTGTGGGTGGGGCCACTGTCACCTTGCCCTTCACAAAATAAATGGACATGTGACACTGATGCTCTTTAGAAGAACTTAAGTCATAAATATATTCAAATTCATATTATCACATGGCATTCAACTTTTGATCGTATCAGGACAATAAAATGTTTATTTAATTCATGAAACTTCATTTTTAATTAATTAGATTTTTTTTTTACAAGTAATTAATATTTGACCAAAAAAAAAAAACATAGGTTAAAATTGATAAAGACAAAGATTGACTTATTTAGAAAACATTTTAATCTTTTTGGCCATTTTTCCTTCATCACAAAGCAATTATTGGTAAACATTTGGAAAATGAATATGTTCCATAAACAATTTTTCTGCACATACATTATAAAAAGTATACTGTACTGTGTAAACATCTGAAGAGTCAACCAATGACAACATAAACAAATTGAGTATTTTTCATACCATAGATTTGTTGTATGCCTTGCCGGTCATCATCAGGTAGCTGGAAGTTCTCAGTCTCCATCCATTGATAGAAGGGAGCCATGATGGCCAGGGGGTTGTTGGAGTGCTCCAAACCCAAGGCGTGTCCCAGCTCATGGACCGCCACCAAGAAGAGATCATTACCTGAAAAAAACACGAAACAAGTTGGTAAACACACTATAGACTAACAAACATTATAACATAGTGGTCAGAGAAAATACATGACTTTCTAGATTTAAAATCACATCATACATGTTTAGTGTAGAATATTCATTCTATTAGGACACTATTTAATTCTATTAAATAACATTATACATTATAAATATTGTGTAATAACCATATAATATCTGCTTAGTATTGCTAAAATCAAAAACATCTTAACTAAAAGTGATGCAGAAAAACTGGTTCATGTTAGTATCATGTCTAGACTGGACTGTTGCAATGGTTTGTTTACTGGGTGTCCAAATACTTCTTTAAAAATTATTCAGATAATCCAAAATGCTGCTGCCAGTCTTAACTAGAATTAGTAGGAGAGATCATATCTATCTTCTAACCTACAAAGCTCTCAACAACCTAGCTCCATCTTATATTTGCGATCTTAGCCAAGATGGTGTAGTGGCAGGGCTTCCGACTTGGGACCCGAAGGACGCGGGTTCGCGCCCCGGCCACTACACACCTTGGGGTGTCTATGAGTGCACACCTAATTCTCCAGCTCCCCGGGCGCTTTCTATGGCTGCTCACTGCACCACCTGGTGGTGGTTGGGTTAAATGCAGAGATAAATTTCGTCTGTGTATGGGAAACATACACAGATGACAAAAAAAGGACATTATTATTATTATTATTATTATTACTATTATTATTATTGTTTTATTATTATTATTATTATTATTATTGTTCCATATTTTCTTAACACAGCATTTCGCTCTCAGACTGCAGGCTTACTTGTGGTCCCTAGAGTTTCCAAAAGCATATTAGGAGGAGGATCTTTCAGTTATCAGGCTCCTCTCTTGTGGAACCAACTTCCAGTTTCTGTCCATGAGGCTGACACTTAGACCAGTTTTAAGACCGGGCTTAAGACTTTCCTTTGTATTAATCCTATACTGTAGTTAGGGTTGGCTTGTTATACTGCCATAAGCTTACTGGAGGACACATTTACCTCATTTCTAAAAATGAATTGTTACATTTGAATATGTTTCATTTTATACTATTTCTATCTTAACATGTGATTCTTAACATGCCATTGTGTAGTTGTTCCTCTCAAAACCAGCCAGTTGAAGCAGATGGCCGCTTGTCCTCCTGAGCCTGGTTCTGCAAAAGGTTTCTTCATCATGAGGCAGTTTTTCCTTTCCACTGTCGCCTTCATGCTTGCTCAAGATGAGAATCTGTGATCAAGTTGAACTCAAGCAGTCTGATCCTCTGATAATTAATGTTATTA
>JBBPBX010010669.1:46329-57468 GCA_038048925.1 Garcialebias charrua
CAGTATGTGATATTTTGCAGTGTTTATTTTTTTTTATTTTTATTTATTCATGAGTCTAACAGCCTCAGGGTAGAAGCTGTTCCTCAGTCTAGTGGTTCTACACTTGATGCTCCTCAACCTCCGTCCTGAGGGGAGTGGGGCAAAGAGTGAGTGTGCTGGATGAGTGAGGTCTTTCATGATGCAGGTGGCTCTTTTCCTGCATCTGGAGGTGTAAATGTCTGTGATGGTGGGGAGACTGACTCCAACAGACTTCTGTGCAGCCTTCACCACTCTCTGCAGAGCTTTCCTCTCTTCAACTGTGCAGCCTCCATGCCACACGTTGATGCTGGAGCACAGGATGCTCTCCACTGCACACCTGTAGAACGAGGTGAGAACTGGGCTGCTCAGACCAGCTCGTCTCAGCCGTCTGAGGAAGTAGAGTCTCTGATGACCTTTCTTGATCAGGCTGGTGGTGTTGTTGCTCCAGCTGAGGTTATCATTCATGTGTACACCCAAGTATTTGTAGCTGGAGACCACTTCCACTGCAGACCCACCTATTTTCAGTGGGGCATGGGTGTGTTTGTTCCTTCTGAAGTCCACAATCATCTCCTTTGTCTTCTTCACATTCATGTGAAGATTGTTCTCTTTGCACCAGCTCTCCAGGTTTCCACCTCCTGTCTGTAGCTGGACTCATCATTGTTTGTGATGCATCCCACCACCGCTGTATCATCTGCAAACTTAACAATATGACAGCCTGGAAGTGTGGCTGTACAATCATATGTGAGCAGAGTGAACAGAAGGGGGCTCAGCACACATCCCTGAGGAGAGCCAGTGCTGAGGGTTATGGTGGAGGAGGAGAAGTTGTGGATCTTCACGGACTGTGGTCTGTCTGTTAAGAAGTCTAGTATCCAGTTACAAATAGAGGGGCTTAGTCCAAGTGTAGATAGTTTGTCTATCAGAGTTTGGGGGATCATGGTGTTGAAGGCAGATGTGAAGTCCACAAAGAGCAGACGCACGTATGAGTCCTTCTGATCCAGGTGGGTGAGAGCAGTGTGGACCACGGAAGAAATGGCGTCCTCTGTTGATCGGTTATAAAGACATGATAAGAAATGAAGCAGGTGGTCTTCAGATCTGATTTGACAAAACTCTTGGAAAAAACATTTTGCCTTATTTGTTACATGGTTGGCACGGTGAAGCAGTGGTTAGAGCTGCAGCTTCTCAGAAAGAAGGTTGCAAGATCGTCTCCCAGTCTGGGGGCCTTTCTGAGTGGAGTTTGTATGTTCTACCTATGTATGCATGGGTTTTCTCCAGGTATCTCAATTTCTACCCACAGACCCAGAACATGCATGTTAGGCTGACTGGTAACTCTACAATGTCTCTTGGTGAGTGACAGAGTGAATGGTTGTGTCGCTGGCCCCGTGATGGACTAGTAATCTGACCAGAGTGCACACTGCCTCTCGCTCAGTGACTGCTGCTGGAGATAGACCACCTAGCTTTATGCTATTGTTGCAAGAAATATAAAAAAGTATAAATTGATTTATACATAAAGATTGTGTATCCTTTTGTATTTAGGCCAACTGTAATATTTGTTCAAGCATTAGCTGGGGTCAGGAGTCTTTAAGCCTTGTTTTTCTGAATGTGTGACCTGTCCAGGTTGTACTTCCCCTCTAGCACAGTGACCGCTGAAGATGGGCACCAAAACCCCACTGTTAAGAAAGGAAGAGAGTTAAAAAAAAAAGAATGAATGGACTTTGTTACATCCTTATGCATTGTTCCTTGTTTTTTTTATATAGAAGCTTTATATAAAACTAGTGTAGAGTTTGATATTGAAATTTATTTTTTCACATTGTCAGTAGGGCTTTAACAGACTACTCGAGTAATCGACACATCAATTCCTAGGACATCTATCGAGTTTTTTTTTTTTTCACATCGAGTATTCGTAGTGACTTCATCACAGAAAATGAATCAACTGCAAACCGGTGTTACACTAAATTCTGTGACCACCGTATATTGTGACCATAGGGGGCGGTGTTGCATGTACTGTTGCAGGTCATAGAATGTAACACCGGGTCCTATCGACCGAACCAGAACCAGCTTCCTCTGACCTTGTTTCACAAACAAAAAGCAAAAAATATGAATCTCTAAACCTATAAAAAAAAACTATAAGCATAATTATCTCTAAAACTAAACCTAACCAACTTCCGGCTCTTGGCGAAGCAGCTGCTTCTCTGCTCCGCTCCTTCCCTCAAGTTTTCCTCCCCCCTGCTTTTGCTACTTTTGTCTCGTCTGCAGCTCTTCAGTGCTCGCTCGAAGCAATTTGGAACATGGATTTAGTGGCGTGGGCTGTTTCCTCTATTGATAAAATTGTTTCCACAAAGTGCTCCGGTCCAGGAGAACCGACGTGTCCCTTGGACACGCACGCGGCCGGATACATCATGGATTCCTGGGGAGAATGGAAAATGATTTGTTTGACCTTTCTTTCTTTCTAGCAGGTGCGTTATTTTTTGGCTTGTGTGGGTGCCTCTGCTACTGGAAAATCAGGAAGACTTCCGCGGCGATCAACGCGCTGTCAAAGCTTCCTGCTCAGAACGAGTCTGTGATCCAAGCTGTGACCTCAATGAACCAGCTGCTGTATGAGCTTAATCGCACGGTGGGAATGGCCGTTGAGGACTGTAGACCTGCGGTGCGGTTTGGCACTCGTTTGCAGCTGAGCGGATTACACCAGGGGGGGATGTGGACCCATAGCTTGGGTCAGATGAAAGCTACACGTAATTTGGAGGAATTGGATTTCAGACAGCACCTGGACTCAAGGCTACGGTAAAAGTTCACCGAAGCCTGCCCTGAAGATAAATAAATCAACTAATCTAATCGGGACACCCCAAGCAACCTTGAACAAGGCTGACTACAAATTTCTCCTGAAGTCTGAGCAACTGGAAAGAACCACTGTCGTACCCCCCGAGAGCTCTCTGTGTGCTTCAGATAAGGCCGGCTGGTTCCATCTGCAGAACTGTGCTCTAATCTGGACGGTGCTCACAGACTTTATCTCACTGCTTCGCCACCAAAATGCAACATGTGATTTGTCTTATCTGTGCTTGGCTGATAGAGTTTTTTGACTGTATCATAGAGTGTCCTGAAAGAAAAAATGTGATAGAATCTTTTTTGAATACCACTGATTACCTATTGTAACCTTACTTTTTTTTCCATATTTGATTGTGGCGGCGTGGATTAATTTCTGCTGCGGCTGTGTGTACACGTCCCCTTTCTCAAGGACGGTGTGTGCGTCAATTGTGATGTTTTTGTGCTCCGGTGCAATGACGATGCCAATAAAGATATATTCTATTCTATTCTATGTTAGCTCATTGCATGTCCGAGCTCTGCAGCTTTGTGCTGCTTCACGCAGTCCAAACTGTTTACAGGAAGGCCTGTTAGCATGTTAACTCCATACATTTGGAGCCATAATGAAGGGAAAAAGAGTTAATAACTTACTGGGAGCCGTTTCTCCGGGGTGTCCCTCCAACAGGCTGTGCCACGTTAGCCCCTCCAACAGGCTGCGTCATGTTAGCATGTTAGCCCCTCCAACAGGCTGTGCCACGTTAGCATGTTAGCCCCTCCAACAGGCTCCTTCGCGTTAGCATGTTAGCCCATCCAACAGGCTCCTTTGCGTTAGCATGTTAGCCTCTCAAACAGGCTGCTTCGCGTTAGCATGTCAGCCCCTCCAACATGTTGTGCCGCATTAGCATGTTAGCCCCTCCAAAAGGCTGTGCAACTGTTTCTCCGCGTTTTAGCATGTTAGCTCGGTGTCCATCAAACATCTGAGGCTGCCAGGCGGACATCGAGGCGAGCTCCCGGCCATAGCATGCCTCTCCGCCGCCCGCACAGAACAACGGCTGATGACAGGGACAGTAGCGGCGGGATGGTCACCGGATCCTGCGGTGAGCTGGTGGTGTCAGCCGGCGTGGTGGGATACGGCGGAGCGCTCAGCGGTTGCTGCTCCAGGCCTGAGATGTCTCCAGAGTTCACCGACCGTTTCCAGCTCATTTATCTGAGTGAAACAATCTCTGATTGGACAAACGGTCTGTCCAAACCCGGTTGTCGAAGCCGGAGGTAACCAAAGCTAAACAACAACTGACGAACATTGCCGAACACTGCCGAAAACTGCGTAATCTGTTTCAAAATAATAATACATGTACAGTAATAATAATAATTTATTTATAAAGCCATTTAAAACAACCACAACTGCAACAAAGCTTGATTGGTGACTCTAAATTGACCCTAGGTGTGAGTGAGAGAGTGGATGTGAGTGAGACAGGTCCCTCTTGTAAATGAGTCCCCGTGACTCAACGAGGCTAGCCTGTATAAATAAAGGTTGAATGAATGAATGAATAAAATAAGAATGTTCAATTTTTCAATTTTTGTATTTTTATTAATAAGATACGTTCGGAACACCGAATCGCCATAAGTCGAGGCCGTCGTAAGTCTAGGACTACCTGTACTTATGTAAAAGTACAAATAAACAGACAAAAATGTACGCTAGTAAAAGTAGAAGTATCATATTAAAGTTTTTACTTAAGTAAAAGTAAATAAGTATTTGCTTTTAAAAATACTTAAAGTATTAATGTAAAAGTACTTGCTGAATGTATTAACTAATGCAATGGTCTACAATATCAAGTGTAGGGATGGGAACCGAGAACCGGTTCTGTTAGAGAACCGGTTCTTAATAGTCCAATTCCATGGAATTGTAGGATGCTTGTCTTAACGATTCAGCTTATCGGTTCTGCAGACTCCTGGTGGTGACGTATTTAAGCGCTGACATCACAGACATGCGCCGCGCCCGAGTGGTGGTGGCGTGGTGGTGTCTATATAAGATATCTATGGTGTTCAAAATGGCGTCGCGGAGGAAGCGCTCAAGCGTTTGGCTTCATTTCACGAAAAAAGATGAGACCAGGGCTACTTGTAACGCATGCAACGCGTCCATTACGATAAAGGGAGGAAATACGTCGAACATGCAGAAGCATTTCGCCACTCAGCATGCGGTGACTTTGAAGAAATGTACCGTTTTTAACACGCTGCTTGGAGGAGAAGTGGAGAGAAAGCGTCCACCTCCGTTGTTACAGCAGGTAACGTCAAATTCTTTCACTTGTTACCTTTTAGCTATACTGCTTCCACTGTATTTTATAAATAATCTCCCTCTCCTGTAACATTTAGTTGACGAGGATTGCCGGAGTCTGGCTGGGTCTGAGTCTAGTGTTAGCACGAGTGGAGCTAGCACACCAACGTTAGCTTCTCCTTTCATGGAAGCAGGGAGAAATAAAATGACTGAGGCAAGAACAAACGAATGTCATCGATCTGTTACCAGATTTGTGGTGAAAGGTTTGCACCCTTTTACAACAGTGGAAGCACGTGAATTTCGGTAAGAAAATATTTAAATGATAAATATCAAATTGTAAGTTGTCAGTTTAACAAGTTCAGTTCTGTTTCTGTTTCTATTCCGACCTGTGGCCAGATACTTCCCATCCTCCAGAAGCTGGAAAAACATTACACCGTGCAGGCAGATGACTCTGCTTTCAGCAGGAGTATTAAAGAAAACATCTGGAATGATCTTTCCAAACGTTACAAAGTAAATTTGTTAAATAATGACTAGTAATAATAATTTACACCAAACTTAGTAAACTATCTTCCCTTTCCCTAAATTTTGTTTTCCTCCATTTTAAATTTCAGGATGACTGTATCCAAGCGTTCCTTGAAGAAGCGACTGTTATCGACCCCAGATTTAAATCCATGTTGATTGATGATGAGAATAACATCTGGGACAGGATCAGGGCAGCTGCTGTGGCAGAAAACACTCAGGCAGCCGCAGCAACAACAGCAGAGGTATTTGCATTACACACTAAATAAGTGTGAAAGCAGATATGTTAATTTTTCTGAACAAAAATTACTAGTTTGTTTTGATGAAGTTTTATTGTTTATTAGGAAATTCCTAATAAACAATAAAACCATCAAATAGGAATACTACATATATTTTTGGTTTTGTAAAAGATCATTAAATTCTTTATGAACACAAATGGTTTACTATATTTTATTACCCAAATGAGAATTGATAAGTAATTGAATCGATAAATGACATCGATAAAGGCATCGATATTGATAATTTCTTATCAGTTCCCATCCCTAATCAAGTGTGCCTACTCTATGTATATTTTCTGTAATACATTAAAGCTGGGGTCTGCGATATTTGAACACTCTGGGACTCTCTGGGACTTAGAAATATTTTCAGCGCAGAAAAGCATTCTGCTCCCTCCCCTCAGAGCCATATATGGCACAGTGCTCTGCAGCTGAACTTGGGATCTGCTCCGCCCCCTGCTGCTCTCTGCTCAGAACCGCTGCGATATTCTGTGTTTATGGTAATAAAACCTTCTAATAAAATAAAATAAAACCATGGAGCGCTAGTCCTACAACCCAAAATCCAGCAGAAATCATCAGAGGTTCACGAAGCAACGTTTGGACATGATTTAATTCGCTCGTGACTTCCTCATGTCTCAGCGCTGGTCTGGAATGTGTGGAATGCTCCACCTCCTCGTCTCTGCGCTCCGAAGTTCTGTGATTATATGATAATATAACTGTTTAAAAAATATAATAAAAACACGAATCACTCATCTAACAACACAAAATCCAGCAGAAATCATCAGAGGTTCACGAAGCAACGTTTGGACATGATTTAATTCGCTCGTGACTTCCTCATGTCTCAGCGCTGGTCTGGAATGTGTGGAATGCTCCACCTCCTCGTCTCTGCGCTCCGAAGTTCTGTGATTATATGATAATATAACTGTTTAAAAAATATAATAAAAACACGAATCACTCATCCTACAACACAAAAACCAGAAGACATCAGCAGAGGTTCACGAAGCAACGTTGGACATGTTTTAATTCGCTCGTGAGTCGTGACAAATCCATTTCCTCGTCAGTGAAGGATGAAGCGATCACTTGACTTTTGGCAAAAAAACTAAATAAAAGTCCAGCTCTGGGATAAAGAAGGGATATTTAATACATTTTGTGTCACATAAAAAACAGTCCTGCATCGCTTTGCAATCCTTTGAATGAGAACGAGCTGCGGCTGGGACAGGTGGGGGCGTGGGTTGGGGCGTGACAAACAACTCTGTTTTTATTGGCTGTCAGTGTCCTGGTCACTCTTGTGTTTTCAGTGTTTTTATAAATGCTGATAGAGAAGCAAGGGGACTATAGTTTTTTTCAGAGATTACTTTGTCTAAAATCAGTCTGTCAGTAGATAGTGACAGAGTGAAGAAATATGTTAAAAATATATTGTTTGAAAAGTTACAGACTACATTACAATCTTACATACTATAGCTTTAATAGTGTTGAGTCATTTTAATGAACAATACTGCAGATAATACATGTTTACACTGCGACACAGTTCACAGTTTGACTTGTGATTCTGTGAGTCAGAATTTCAAGGATGACATGCAGAGTTAAATGTCATTAAGCAAAATAAGAAAGAGGAATAGTTTTACCTTTGCAAGTTTTTATTTAACCAAATAAAACCAATGTCATTTTTGTAGGGTTTCTGGGCCTGCATGGTCCTTCATGTTGTTTCTCCCTCATGTTTACCAGTCCCTGCTCAGCATTCCTTCTCCTGTCACCCTACACTGTCTCACCTGTGTGTAATCCTAATCACTGCAGGTGTCTGTAATTTCTACTCGTCAGTGTTAGTATAAATTCAGCCCCTTGGTGTCTAGTCTTTGTGTCCGGATTGTCCTTGTTCCACCAAGGCTTCATGCACGCTACTCCCTCTGTGTCTCCTCCGCTTAAAAGTAAGTTGTTGCACTGTCAGCCGTTTATTTGTTACTTTTGTAAACAAATAAGTTTTACTTACTGTTACCAGAGTTTTCTCGTTTTCTTCTGCACATGGGTTCACAACGCAGAGATGCCAACATGACAGAATCCAGACACCGTACTGAACCCCGTAGGAGAAAAATAACTCTTTTTGAGTATGCTATGCGAGAGGCGAAGAAGACCGCTCAGTGTGAGGAAGAGGAACGCATTCATTGGGACCCGCTTGGCGATCAGACTGGACCCCTTTTCCTCACCACCTCAAAGAGCGGTAGCGACTCACAAGAGACCTCCTGTTGTCCCGGAGGGGCACATCTTCCGGGCTCGCCGCAGGAGGAACAGACGGCAGAATTAAGCCGGCTTCATCGAACCCCCGCCCCTCCCGTCTTCAACGCCTCACCGGTTGTCTGAGGAGCCGGGGAGAATTTCAAGGGGGGGGGGGGGCATACCAGTCATCCTATCTGCTGGTCCAGCAGATGGGCTCTGAGGGAACCCAAGAGAGACTCTTGATTAAAGGGGACGAAGTCTGCAGCTCGGCCAGTCTCTGGGGAAGGTTGATAGCGGCGGAGGTAGCCATTTCCTCATTTACAGGAGTTGACTGCAATGGCGACTTGCCGGGGGCGTGGCAACGTTTTCAGCAGGCGTGGTCAGAAAGGCGTATGCTACGTTCACTGCTGCTCGCTCGTGATCAGACAGGTTCACCTTCCAGCTTACCACCAACTGATCACAGCTCCCCAACTTCATCTGCTTCTTCTCTGAGCTCACCATCAGCTGCACCTCTGAGCTCACCATCAGATGCACCTCTGAGGTCACCATCAGCTGCACCTCTGAGCTTACCATCAGCTGCACCTCTGAGCTCACCATCAGTTGCACCTCTGAGCTCACAAACAGTTGTACCCAGACTGGTTCCCATGCCTGCACCTCCTAAACCGGTTCCCATGCCAGCACCTGCTAAACTGGTTCCCATGCCAGCACCTGCTAAACTGGTTTCCATGCCAGCACCTCCAGAATTTCCTCCTGTGCCAGTTCCAAGACTGGTGCCTCCTGTGCCAGTTCCAAGACTGGTGCCTCCTGTGCCAGCTCCAAGACTGGTGCCTCCTGTGCCAGCTCCAAGACTGGTGCCTCCTGTGCCAGCTCCAAGACTGGTGCCTCCTGTGCCAGCTCCAAGACTGGTGCCTCCTGTGCCAGCTCCAAGACTGGTGCCTCCTGTGCCAGCTCCAAGACTGGTGCCTCCTGTGCCAGCTCCAAGACTGGTGCCTCCTGTGCCAGCTCCAAGACTGGTGCCTCCTGTGCCAGCTCCAAGACTGGTGCCTCCTGTGCCAGCTCCAAGACTGGTGCCTCCTGTGCCAGCTCCAAGACTGGTACCTCCTGTGCCAGCTCCAAGACTGGTGCCTCCTGTGCCAGCTCCAAGACTGGTGCCTCCTGTGCCAGCTCCAAGACTGGTGCCTCCTGTGCCAGCTCCAAGACTGGTGGCTCCTGTGCCAGCTCCAAGACTGGTGGCTCCTGTGCCAGCTCCAAGACTGGTGGCTCCTGTGCCAGCTCCTAGACTGGTGGCTCCTGTGCCAGCTCCTAGACTGGTGCCTCCAGCTCCTGCTACGTTGGGTCCTACATCAGCCGCCGACCAACCAGGTCCATCGGAAGCAATGTCCCTTTCTCTCTCCACAGACGCTGTTCTTGAGGTGGTCCTGGGTCCTGAGGTCCTCACTGCTCCTTCTGAGGTCCTCACTGCTCCTTCGGAGGTCTCCACTCTTATGGTGAATCCAGACCGAACGCATTTTCAACTGCAAGAGCATCCGGTTTACATGCAAAGTCAATGGGGGACGCGCCTCCAGGCGCGTCTTGGCGTCGGGCGTCACGTCACGTGCGTGTTGAGCGTGCTGGAAAGCGTTTTCCGTGCACGTGAACCCGCGTCAGCCTCCAAAGCACGCATTCACCATGCTGAAGATTTCGCCGTTCAAACTCGTGAACGCGTGTGTCAACCAATCAGGGAGAGTCGGGTGGAGGAGAAAGGGGGAGTCCGCTATGTGACGCGGAAACGAGGGGACGGGGGTATTGCGCAACTATGTGACGTATTGTTTGTGGGACACAGAAAAAACCCGCGAAGTCGTGTACTATGGAAGAGAAACTCATTGTAGCTGTGTGTTCGCGACAAGTCCTTCACGACCAGTCAAGTCTGCTCTACAGAGACAGAAATAAAAAGCTCCTTGCCTGGCGGAGTGCAGTGAGGAACTCGGTATACCGGTAAGCTCCTCCCCCACCCCCGCCGCCACGCCGCCGCAATTTTGCGTTCTGGTCTGGACACCACTGGGTCCAGTGCGTCCACTTGCGTGCGTGTCAAGCTTTTTTGCCGTTGAAAAGGCGTTCGGTCTGGATGTAGCATTAAGGGCCAGGTAGAGCTGTGCGTTTTGCCGAGCGCCGCGTCACGCCGTGTGAGCGTCGCGGCACAAGCCTTTGAACGCGGGCGTGAATGCGCCAAGCTCAAATTTTACGACCGCTCACGCGCGTGCGTTATCTCACAATAAACTGCCCGGTGGCGGACTGTTTTGTATGAGACACAAATGTATTAAATATCCCTTCTTCATTGCTGAACTGGACTTTTCTTTTGTTTTTTTGCCAAAAGTCAAGTGATCGCTTGAAGCGGTCACCATTCACTTCCTCCTCCGATGAAGAGGAATGAATGAACTTGTCACAAGAGATTTAAAGTCATGTCCAACGTGGATACGCCAGGTTCTAAATATTTCCTGGTGTGTTGGTCTGCTGTGTGGGCTGAAGGACCAGCGCTCCCTGTTTTTATTTTAATTTTGTCAGAACTTTTTATTAACATATAAACACAGAAAACCATTGTGCAGCCCTCTGCATTTTCTTCTCCCACCCAACCTGTCAATCAAATCAGTAGGCGTGCCAGCAAATGACCAATCAGCGACCTCAATTTGTCCCGTAGGTAAACGCTCCGCCCTGCTTCTGCTCAAATGACATCAAGTATTTGGAGCGAAAACGTTGGAGCTTCACGCTGCTTCACGCTGAGCTCTGCTATGAACTAAACACGCGCATGGCGCGGCGCTCGTTCAAGCGCACAGCTTTGCCGGAGCCTTTACGGAGGTCCTCACTCCATCGGGGGTCCTCGTCTCATCGGGGCTCTTCGCTCCAGAGGTCCTTACTGCTCCATCTGGGGTCCTCACTTCATCCGAGGTCCCCACCGAAGTGGCGCTCGCTTCATCGGAGGTCCTCGCTTCGCCGGGGGTCTTCGCCGAGGAGGTCCTCGCTTCTTCTGTGGTCCCCACTTCATCTGAGGTCCTCGTTCCATCTGAGGTCCTC
>JBBPBX010010670.1:0-13605 GCA_038048925.1 Garcialebias charrua
CAAAATACACAAAGTACATGCTGCATCAGTGATTGATTGGCTTTATCTAAACTGATTAACATTTACCTGTTTAGAGAGTGGTCTCACTTCTTCTTTATGTACACCTGGATCCAGCAGCTCTTGGTCTTTATTTTCAAGACAAACTGGTAAATTGACAGAAAAATGAAAGGGGAAAACCAATAAAATACTGAAAAATGTGTGTGCATACAGTATGTAAATGCAAAAATATACAGATGTTACCTGACAAGTCCGTGTGAAAAAGTTGTGACAGGGACATGTGGGAGATCTTTAAAAAAAAAAAAAAAAAGTACATTTAATGTTTTTGGTTAAGTACAAGTACGTGTATCTGTGATTGATTGGCTTTACTTATTATAAGTAACCTGTAAATTAAGCACATAGTCAGCACTTAAAATTGCATCCTGGATTTGATACAACAGTGAAATCTATTATAGTTCTCTATTATTGCATAAAAAGCTTTATTTCAGTTTAACATATAAAAACAAACATTGTAATGGAAAAACATTACAAAATTACAAATACATACCTTTTTTCTCATTAGATTATCAAAACAATTTAACTAGATACTTTGTTTGAAAAGCACTAGCAATTACAAACATAAGAGGAAGAACAAAACTAACAGTTTAGCATAAAGTGAACTATTACTGTGTGATGAATAGTTTGTTTTTTTATCAAACCAACAGATGTATACATGCCGTAGTTGGTTCGAGCAATCAGCTACTTGTTTTTACATTCAAGTTGAATGGACCGATTAGCTTTTGTTTTCCACTACAGAGTACAGGCATAAAATTTTGCAAAAAAATAAATAAAAAATAAAAAAGTTGCTATGGCCCCTATTGTAAGTCCCGCAGAAAAATGGCTGGTAATATGTTAATGATTACTTACTTTATTTTGTTTTAGTTTAGGGCCTACTACTAATGCTAACTGTGAAATGCTAATAGCTAATCGCTAACTGCTAAAAGAAAGAAACTCACAAATCGACGGCGCGGGGGAAACTATCAAGTCATGCAACACTACACTGCAAAGATAAAGCCCTACAATTCCGTTTTACTCAGTTTGAAGTTTCTTTCATATTACATTTTAATACATTGTCAGAAACTAATGTTAGCGCCGGGGTTAGCATAAGTGGGGAAAGTCGATGTTAACCCGCCTTACTAAAGATAATGATTAAAACCAACTGTTTGCCTTTTTCGTAGAGTACACTGCAAAGATAAAGCCCTATAATTCCGTTCTGTTTGAGGTTTATTTCATAATACATTTAAATACACTTACCACAAGCATGCGAAAGTCCACTGCCTCCGCTCAGCTCAGGTCCGCATGGATGCGCCGCTCCAAGACGCATGCGCGGGAATTGCGAGATTGCGCGATAAATCAAGTGATAAATAATGAAGTCAGAACAAAACAATTCATTCGGTGGAAGAAGGAGAACAACAGGAAAGGCTGCCTTGATCTTCTCTCGTAAATAAGCGACAGGACATGGTTTGAGCAACAGGAAGTGATGTTTACATTTCAGAATAAAATACTTTTTATTTATTTATTTCTTGTATTGCGTTATTAGGTGTAGTCATAGTCTTAAATATAATAGTTTAGTCATAGAATAGTCATAAATGATAGTTTTACAGCTTTTTTGTACAAATAAATCCGTATAGAGCTAGGATTAGTCCGCCCGTGGTGATTTTATTCTGTAAATACGGAAGTTGTGCTCGTTCCTTTTCCTGTTGGTGCGACGTAATCTTCAAAAGTTGACTCCGGCACTGCTGCGTCTGTTGCTTTCAAAAATAAGGAAGGCGCAGTTGGCTTGCAGTCTGGGACCAGATCAGAGCCAGATGTCAGTTTGTAAACCTCTGAGGCTGGCGCATTCGGTCTGCAGGCAAAAACCGGATCAGAACCACACCCAGCTGCAGCTCATTATCTCAGAATCGGGGTGGAACTGGCACACAACACCACGCCGTCTCTGACTGTTATGCGGATCTGGCGACTTGTAAACGAGCCCGGTAAGGAGTTGGCTCAGAGGTGTAAACCGCATCTGACTGTTATGCGGATCTGGCGACTTGTAAACGGATCCGGCCCAAATGTAAATGCTGTCTGGGACATATCTGGCCCTTTTCAATGCTGAAAGCTTGGTGAAGTGCATTTTGGAGAATGATGTATGGGCATCAGCGGCTTAAGTATCCAGAGGGCGGGGCCTCTGGCGCAACGCTGACGCTCCTGCCGTAAAGGCGTGAATGTATTCCTTCAGGTAATCGCGTGGGGGCGCAATTCCCATAGCATATGTTGCACCTCGTTCCCTTCCTTCAGGGAACATGAGTTATGGTGCATAACTTTCAGTTATGCTTTTTGCTTTATATCAAACTGTGACTCACAAGCTTAAGCAGCTGTTTAGATGTTGTTATGAAAAAAGAAATGTCATTGAAAGGGAGGGTAAGAAAAAATGCTATGTTACATCTCAAGGCCCTGCTGGAAATGCATCAAGACAGCATGACCAAATACTGTGGCTAACGAAACGTCACTCCTGTCTCACTCTGGTCTGAGACATGAGTGAAGAAATACATATAGTACGGTTACTCATCATGTCCCTTAACTGAGGGGAAGAGCATAAATATGTTCAATTTTCTTGTACTGTACAGTTAAAATCTAGAGCTCCTCTGGGATGTCATGTCCGCTCTTGCCATCAAACGAGGATATTTTTTGTATTATTCATGCTCGAAACTAATTGACGTCATAGTCAGGCAAGTCATGAGCCGAGCAGAGCTCAAACATGAAAAGAGCCATGAACTGAAAAGGAAACATTGTTTTTAACATTGCTTTTGAAGTTTTACATTATCAGCAAGATAGGTCAAAATGACCAAATAAAAAGAAGCAAGTAAAGTCCCACTTATTTCAGGGGTGCCTCCAAAAGAAAAGGGTTGGCCAGATGAGGGCCACTTAAAACCTTAGCACACCAAATCCAAACAGTCAGGGGTGTAGTCTATGCTAGTATATGCCTTATACCCACTAGAAAAGCACAGGAATTTCTGTATAACTACTTAAAAATGCCCACTGATACATGACATATCATGGTACGTGTCATTAGTATGTTAAATGGCAGTTAAACGCTTCCATAACAATCTGTCTGTATGCAGAGCGTGTTTATTACATTTGCTTATAAGCTTCAGTGTGAACTTTTCACTGCTCCTCTCTGCTGCTCTGCAAACAGTATATAGTAAAAAGACTGCAGTGTGAGAGTTAGGAAATATCCTGCTAATATAGTTCTACTCATTTTATTATTGCGAACGCTAACTCTGTGAGGATTCTGGGGTTTTTACACTCAATGCTCTCAGCTTCTGAGTGGCAGGCAACCTCAGCTGTTTCCTGTTAACCAATGAAGACCATCTGATATTTAATGCTGCTTGGCTCTACCAGAACTGGAACATTGTCCTTTACCAAAATTGTATTTGGCCTTGGTAACATTTGACCTGAACTCAAAAATATTTACCGTGTGCTCCTGGTTACCTCCTTCCTTGCTTCCCTGGACCCTCCACTCGATAAGTCCCCGTCCTGATTCTTTGTTTCTCGCTGCGTTCTTTTGCTTGGAACAGCCATCTACATCCACAAAACAATATAATCTCTTAAACACCTTGCCATTCAGCCTTTTGATCTGTCCTGCCCCTCTCCATGATCCCCTATGCTTACCTGATCACCTTGTCTGCTACACCACCCTGGAATCCCCTGGTCCCTCCTCTCCTGCAAAGACAAAGAAAAAGACAAGTATGCTGGTGTAGATTCTCAGTCGTCCAGGACATGATAAAATCAAAAAAGGCGTTCAATACAGAACAACTAGACTTTATTTGTAACAAACAAGATGTTTCGCTCATCATCCGATAAGCTTTCTCAATTGGAGACTGTGAGAGGGAGAGAGAAGTTATAAGCAAAGCTGGGCCACTGGTGCACACCAAACTAGGTAAATTGGAAGCTAACACACACACATACTTGGGATAACACGTGCCTGTGACCCATTCAAAGTTCAGTGTGTGAAAGCAGAGCTTACAGAAAACACACACACATCCTACTGTATGTAAATTGACAAAAACCACACTTCACACATTGATAACAGGGACCTGTCAAAGTCTTTGTTGGTCTAATTCACAAACAAAGCTCCTCTGTTCTCATCAGGTGTGAGACGCCTGGGGACCAAATCCAGGGCTGCACTATAAGTTTTAGAAAGTTGAAATCTTAGACCTCCTCCTCTGTTTAACGATGGTTTCTCTCTTTTTACATAAATCGCCTCCTTCACACCTCTCTCAAACCACCTGTGCTCTCGGTCCAAAATATGTACATTTTGCTCCTCAAAAGAGTGCAGCGAGGACTATCCAGACTTATACAGTACATTGGAGAAACTAAACAGCCAATACAGAAGAATGTCTCAACACAGGAGAGCAACCTCCTCTGGTCAAAACTCAGCTGTTCACCTCCACCTCACAGACAAGGGACACTCTTTTGAGGACCAAAATGTACATATTTTGGACCGAGAGCACAGGTGGTTTGAGAGAGGTGTGAAGGAGGCGATTTATGTAAAAAGAGAGAAACCATCGTTAAACAGAGGAGGAGGTCTAAGATTTCAACTTTCTAAAACTTATAGTGCAGCCCTGGATTTGGTCCCCAGGCGTCTCACACCTGATGAGAACAGAGGAGCTTTGTTTGTGAATTAGACCAACAAAGACTTTGACAGGTCCCTGTTATCAATGTGTGAAGTGTGGTTTTTGTCAATTTACATACAGTAGGATGTGTGTGTGTTTTCTGTAAGCTCTGCTTTCACACACTGAACTTTGAATGGGTCACAGGCACGTGTTATCCCAAGTATGTGTGTGTGTTAGCTTCCAATTTACCTAGTTTGGTGTGCACCAGTGGCCCAGCTTGCTTATAACTTCTCTCTCCCTCTCACAGTCTCCAATTGAGAAAGCTTATCGGATGATGAGCGAAACGTCTTGTTTGTTACAAATAAAGTCCAGTTGTTCTGTATTGAACGCCTTTTTTTGAAAAAGACAAGTACCGGTAAGCCTAATTACATCCCTCCATGAAAATCTATAGAACTATAGTTACTATCTGTCCTCCCCTACAGCTCTCACCAGTTTCTCTACTGGTCCACCATCTAATAAATGAGTTATTATACTTAAAGTTATTTTTAGATTGACTACATCTCTTGGTCTCCATTCATATTCTGAGAATTATTAAATATTACTAATTGTGATAAAATCAGCATCATATACCATCATATCATTATTCCTTATGGTTTTTCCCCAGATATGATGTGTATTTACCCGTTCACGTATCAAAACAACTGGCTCATCAGGAATAGTATGCTTTGACGTTTAGTATTTATATCTTTTATGCTTTTTGAATCATTTAACTTTACTTACAAATATTTTTCATGAAAAGACATAGCTTTGATGGGTTTTCTTAAATAATGGTGGAATTAAAAAAAAAAGTATTTTGTGGAGATTTATTAAATGGGAAATAAGTAATTTAATTAAAGTTGAACTGAAGTAGATACCATACCATACCATTTTATTTATTTTATTTATTGGGCAGCACGGTGGCACAACTGGTAGAGCTGCTGCCTCTCAGCGAGAAGGTTGCCGGTTCAAATCCCGGTCCGGGGCCTTTCTGGGTGGAGTTTGCATGTTCTCCCCGTGCATGCGTGGGTTTCCTCCGGGTACTCCGGTTTCCTCCCACAGACCAAAAAACATGCTTGTTAGGCTGATTGGTGACTCTAAATTGACCCTAGGTGTGAGTGTGAGAGTGGATGGTTGTTTGGTGTGAGTGAGACAGGTCCCTCTTGTAAATGAGTCCCCGTGACTCAACGAGGCTAGCCTGTATAAATAAAGGTTGAATGAATGAATGAATGAATTTATAGAGCACTTAAAACAGCGACAAGGCCAACCAAAGTGCTGTACAAACAAACAAAGAACAGGCAACACACACAATGAAGTACAAAAAATAGACATAAAAACATTGTAGATAATAAATAAAACAACCAAACACAGATCATCTGGTGTTGAAAGCAACAGAATAATAATGGGTCTTCAAACAGGATTTGAAAACCGAGAGGGAGAGGGCCTGTCTGACGAGCAGAGGTAACTTGTTCCAGAGTCTTGGGCCTGCAACAGAGAAGGCCCTGTCACCTCTGCGTTTAAGACGAGTTCCTGGAACTGTTAAAAGTACCTGGTCCTCTGACCTCAAAGCACATGGTGGGACATACAGCTGTAGCAAATCAGAGAGATGGGTGGGGGCGAGACTGTGCAGCGATTTGTAGACATACAGGAGAATTTTGAACTGGATTTGAAGATGAACCGGTAGCCAGTGCAGGGAGGCCAAGACTGGTGTAATGGGCTCACTTTTGCCTGTACTGTACTGGTTAAAAATCGGGCTGCTGCGTTCTGGACCAGTTGTAATCGTGCAATGGTGGTCTGACTGATACCAAACAGGAGTGAATTGCAGTAATCAAGCCTAGATGTAATAAATGCGTGAACTACTGTCTCCAGGTTATGTTTGGATAATATGGGCTTTAGCTTGGACAGTCGCCTCAGCTGGAAAAAACAGATTTAACAGTCATATTTACATGACTGTTGAGTTTTATGGAAGGATCCATTATCACTCCCAGATTTGTGACTTTTTGTTTTTCAGACAGGGCTAGAGCAGAAAGGTCGATGCAGTGGTTCGAGATTGTGTCATTGGGAGGGAACAGCATGGCTTCATGGCTAGATGCCATAAAGCAGGCTGCAGGTTCAGCAGAGCTCTGTGGGTCGGCAGAAGTTGTGGCCAGACAGAACATAAAGTTTATATAACCTTGTGGCTCTTTTGTGCAGACACTGACCACGAGCCAATCATCCTCTCGGAAGCACGCGCAAGCCACACACTGACGTAGCTGGCTCATGTCCGCCTGATTACGCCCAACAGAAACCATAACAAAAGGTCTTATATCCCAGCAGTCACAATAAAACATTCTTATCCACGAGCAATCCCAACATGTGTGGGTTCACAAGTATGAAATGTTCTTAGCAATTAACACAAATAAACCAAACATTCCTCAGAGTCAAAGAAATTATATATTTTTTTCCCTTCAATAATGGCAATCTCTTCAATATTCTCTGGATTTTACCTCGTCACATTTGCTGTTTTTTTATTCTTTGTTCAGCTATGAGCTAAGGTTTTGCTTGATTTTAGCTACTGTTTAGCAACATGTAACTTAAAGCTGCAGCTTTGAGAAAGGTTTAGGTTTAGTGTAGGAAATTTAAAGAAGTGACCACAAAATTTTTTTTATTGAAGAGTTTCTGAATGTCTTCCCTGATGTTTCTATTATTCCAGACTCTCCTCTATACTTACTCGTGCGTGCAGGCAAAAAACATAATCATCAGAGAGAAACTAATCCCGAGGAGTGCTTTTTTCACTCTCCCTCCCTGACTGATAAAGAAATAAAACCTGGCAGTACAGTATTAAAAAACTGAAAATAGACTTAACAGGATTTTAATCATTCCCATGTGAAATTATGATGGGAAGCATTAAGCAATAATGTGATCCTCACACATGAGCTAGAACCTGCTGGAAACTCATCCAGATTAGCGATCACGTTTCCTTCAACACTATCGTCAGCTTTAGCATCATCAGCAAAGTGTTGGTACTGATGCACAACAGGAGCATGCTCACATGTGTACAGTATGTGTGTATGTGTGGGGGGTACACATGTTACAGCTCGATTTGTAATTCCCATTACCACAGGAGGAGAAATCGTCCATTAGAGTTATTAAATTTCTATTTTGGTCTGTGTGAGGCAAAACAAAAGGATGACGGTAATACGTTAATATTCAAACCTACGATGTGGAACTCATGTGACTTCTTCTGCTGTTTATGATTAAACCAGACACATGATGAGGCTGAGAATAAATACAAAACTTGTTCTTTTTCCAAGAGATATAAAATAATGTCTTATCCTCAGGGAGCGAGTGAAGTTAGAAATCTCTGTCATTCTGCAGAGCTCAGTTTGCTCCATGCACAGCAATGACAGGAGAAATGCAAAGAATTTTTTCCCTCTGCTTTCCAAGTTGGTTAGAGCTGAGGGTCAGTTATGCAATTCCACACAATTACAGCAGAAGCGCCCTTTTTCTGATGCAGATAATGACAGAAAAAAGGACTGGCTTGATACTCCATAAAGGGAGGAAACCCAGTACAAAGCAGTTACTTAAATGGCAGTGACGTAAGCACCCTGCATTCTTGGATGAACGGAGTTTGTTACACGATTTGTTTATGTGCAAAAAAAAAAAAAAAGGGAACAGCATAAAAGCTCCACCATCCATGAAGTCACTGAAGGGAGACTTTTTGCGGTGCTGTCTGGTTCTATAAAGTCTTCCTTACAGAGCCATAAATGGGTTTTTGACATAAATTTCAAATAAATTACGACAACTGCATATACAGTAATATTTACAGGAGTGTGGTGGATTTTCTGAAATAAGGGTGTACCTGATAATTAAACAAGAGTCTTTTGTGGTGATTTGTTGAATGCAATAGCAGTCACAGTTTCAACAGGGATGCTGTGGCTTCAATGCACAATGGCCACCACAGCTTCTTAGCCTTAGCCAACCTAAAAATGTCACACAGTTGTTGAGTTCATTTTAACACGTCTCACAAGATATCACACTTTCACATGACGGCCCCGTTAACACAGAATAATTTTGTTTAAAATTAAAAGGTGATGAGCGATACGCACTCTTTTAAGGATTTCTAGGCTTGAATAAGTAGCATAGGATTTCTAAATAAAGCATCAGTGAATAAAAATGGTTAATGCCATTGAACACTTGTAACAAGCAGAAGGATAAAGGGGTATGAGAAACAGCAGCAGAATTTTTCCTGATTCTTTTCTAGTTTAAAAATATTCAGTTCGCTGAAACAGTTGTAAGAAACTTTCCAAAAGGACTACTCATGAAGCTGTTAGAAAGACCCATCCAAAACCTTGTCAGCATGCAAACCCCCCCTCTCAGGAGCACTTCAGCTGATTGTGGACAGGAGGACAGCTCTGTGTGCGCTGCAGTGTACCATCTGATTCACAGGAGACACGGATGTAGGGACGGGGATTCGATTAAGGTGGAAAATTTATTTAAAAATGTGAAAATAAAGCTCATATTCGCAAAAGAAAGCCAAAGGAAGAGCGTTCTTTAATCAGCAGCTGCAGGGTCAGATGACGAGTGAATGTAAAAAAAATAAAATAATCAAATTGAAATGATAAAAAGCAAACAAGAAGCAGAAAGAGTCCATGATTTTTCTCTCACAGGCAAATTGTAAGGCATCCTTCACCTAGTTATAAATTAGGATTCACCAGGCTCTTTTAACTCTGTCTGGACGAATTTGTCATTGCTTGTTTGTCATCCTACTTTCAGGAGGGAGAAGAAAAAAACAAGCTGCTCTGTAAGATCCTGAGTGCAGGTGACACAGACGGTGGTGAATATGAAATTGGAGATGGGCTCTTGGTGTGAAAACACAGGCTTCAAAGAGGTGAGCAATCTGCTGTTTTGACGCTGAACCATCAAGATGCGTGCACTCAAAGCACCGAAAGAAAAAGAGACGGAAAAAGCTGAAAAAACAAAGATAGATATTAGCATTAAGCAGTAATTTGATGCAGTTTACAGCTTCAACAAATAAATGAAGTTACTAATTTTATAACAAATGCTATAATTATATTACGTCTTACATATTTTCCAACACACACCTAGTGCTAACTGATCTCACAAATCATGTTTTCAGATTTAGCCATTAACAGTAGAGTCAACTCTGTATGCTTGTTAGCAATATATCTTGTGAACCACAAGATCAATTTCAATGAAACCTTCAGAAAGTAAATGTTTCATACAGTATATGTTTACTATATTTTGGAGTTTTTCCAATTTAATATGGCCGCCATAGCTAGATGCTCTAAAGAACACACTAAAATGGCTATAACTCAGCAAGTTTTATAAATATTTAGCTACAATTAGGAGTAGTGCTAGCTAGGAGTAATTCATAAAACGTGCTCTAAGGGCTACTCATGGTGCAAAATCTTTGCTTTAGCATTAACTTTTCGAGTCTAGCCAAGTTCGTCTTTTATCAAAATACTGTATCCCAATAATTTTTTAACAGATTTTATTGCAACTTTTTAAAAAAGTAATCACATTACATTTCCAACTCATTAACTTTAGAAGTCAACACAGCTGACCAAGCTATAATGGCTTCCAGTATGAAAATGGCTATAACTTGGTCACTTTTACAGATATAAAACTAAAATACAAGAGGCTTATAAGTTAATCAGACGTATTGCCAATGCAGTCTCTGAGAGGGACATGAGTTAGCACTTTGCTATTCTTCAATATTTTTTTTAAATATTTGTGATTTTTTTAAAGAATATAGTTTGTAAGCTGCTAGTCAGTGGTTAACAACAAAGTAAACTCAAAGTGAGTTTAAGACTCACTCATAATCAGATCAACATGTACAGTAAGTTTAGTCTTTTCTTTTATTCGGCTTGCTGTTTTTAATTAAGAAGTTTTTATGTTTTTTCCAAACCTATGATTTATTTTCTGTCTATAAAAAGAATCTCACCCAGTTTTTGTGTTATTTCTATTTCAGCAGCATCAACACAAAAGGTGAATTTGGTTCTTGGTTGCTGTAGATGTGGGTGGTGGGTAATCAGCACAAAACGAATCCAGCATTTAAAAAATTCACTGGGAAAACAAATGGTCCAGTGAGTCTGCTTTTAGTACATGGATGGATTTGAAATCTGCAAACAGCCTACTCACCAAAAAACACACACACACAAGCCATTTCATGTTTCTTGAAATACATTGTATTTATTCTTAATCACACAAGTCTAATGTGCACACCTCTCAGAAAAACAAACATACCGGTACTGTCTCTCTGACCTTACCACGCAGGACTGTTTTTTTTAAACATTATATTTTCTGCTAAAATTAAATCTTTCTCTAAACTGGCTAGTAACATATTGTTGCCTAACCTTAACTCAGTGGGTTTGATGTATTAGTCAACCAAATAATTGACTAATTAAAGGTACTAAGAAGCTAAGAAATATTTATTAGTTGTAACTTCCTGCTTGCTCTCGACAAAGACAGTCACTTCACCCACTCCTGCCTCCCTTCAGCTTTTTGCTCTCTTGTCCAGTGAATCTTTTTCAGTCTCTCTCTGCATACAGTATCTTTGAATTGTAAATCATGGATTTGGTCAGCTGGTCTCTCAAAGCAATTGATAAAATTTTCTCAACAAGAAGACAGGATGAAGGAGAGCCCTCATGCCCTGAAGGGACATTCGCTTCAGGATACACCATGGATTCCTAGGGCCAGTGGTAGATGATGTGTCTGTCTGTATTGTCCATTGAGGACATAGAAGACGAATACATAATTGGATTTATGATAGCGGATTTCTGCTTTTTGGAATCAGTGGGTTTCTGGCTTAATGACAATTTAGGAATTTCGGACATTGACAGTAGATCTGGCAGTTTTGAAGTCTGCCATGGGTGAAGGAATGTGACATGTTTCGAGCACCCAGACTCACATGCTTTGTGAACTAAGTTGTAAGCTGGATGTGATTGCTGAGAATTGCAGGCCACTTGTGGCTTCTGGAACTCGTTGGCGTGAAGGATTCAACCTTGGGGAAGGCGACAAGTCCGGCCAGGCGGAATTACCAAAAATCTGTCTGTTTGGATTCGCCATTGAGAAGTACCAGCAGAACGTTTGAAGGCAGACATTAAAAAAGTCAAGCAGAGTCTGCCTGTCCCAAAACAAATGTTGTTATCAAATCTGGCTTCCCACTTGGCCTTGAATAGGCCAGCTATCTCAAATTTCTCCCAGAGGTTATTTGAATAATGATGCCTGGCTGCTGCTCCTCCCCTCCCCACCTCCCGAGCACATCTGTGGGCCTTATCAGAACTGAGCCGCTGATAGACACTGTAGCAACTTATTAGAACTTTGGAACTTTCTGGCAGTGTCCACGGACAACTCACCACCTTTGTTGACCTCCTCATGCATAAATGTATTATGATGTCATTGTATGTTGCTGTTTATGTTGCAAGGTCTTTTTTTGCAACTTTCATACTGTGCCCTGGCCAGGACATGGTGTGAGATATGATTTTTTTTTACCTCCTCCACCCTCTTGTGTTCTCTTTTCCTTGTCTACTTTGTATGTTTGTATGTAAAAGGTCTCTCTTGTAAATGAGTCCTCAAGGCTCAATGGGAACTAACCTGTATAAATAAAGGTTGAATGAAAAAAAAACGTTGTAATTTTATTATCACAACTGTGCAACAACATGCAAACAGTTCTTCAGGACATACAGGGCACAGATATTCAAGGTGCTAAAGTGAAAAAGTAAAAGTTGTGGTAAAAGAACAATGCAAGATGACTGTACAAATCTTTATTTGTGCAGAAAGTTAGATTCAAGTACGCCTCCAATTTGCTAAAGGTGAAGAGAGCTGAACAGAAAGGACAATCTTTTTTCAGTTTGATTTCATTAAGATTTACGGTCCAAAATCTTGTCCAAATATGTGACTCATTGATCTTCTTCCGGCACTCGGCAAGGCAGGTCGCATATCTTTCTGCTCTTCCCTCCCTAAGTTTTTCCTACTCCCTGCTTGCTTTTCGTCTCGTCTGCGACCCTTCAGCGCTCACTCGAACCAATATGGAATTAATCAATTGGGCTGTTTCTTCAATGGATAAGATTTTTTCCACGAAGCGGACCGTGTCAGGAGAAGCTGTCTGTCCCTCCGACACACACGCGGCTGGATACGTGCTGGACTCGTGGGGTCAGTGGCAGCCCATGTGTCTGTCCGTTCTGAGTGTCGAAGACGTGGAGGATTTGTGGATTATTGGATTATTGGTAGCAACTGCTCTGTTTTTTGGCGTAACCGGAGTTGTTTGTTATCGGAAGCTGAGGGAGGCTTCGGCGGCTATCAGAGCGCTGTCGGGACTGCCTGATCAGCAAAATTCTCTGAACCGGGTCGTGGGCTCCTCATCCCAGCTGCTGTATGAGCTCAATCGCACGATTGGTGCAGTGGTGGACCACCGTGCACCTGCTGTCCGTTTTGGGACTTGTTTGCAGCCACCCAGGATCGATCAAGGGACAGGTGGAAGCTCATGAAAGCGGGGCAGAGCAGAACCACATATTTGGATTTCTTTCGGCCATGAAACAGCACCCACAGACTTGGAGGCGGCAGTGGAAAAGAACACTGTGGTCTATTTGGATAACAAACGAAACATTATCTGGCTTCTGCACATGTCCTTGACAAGCGGGCTGTGGGAATCCATTCTCCTAGAGTGAGGAGTTGAAGAGCCCCCCCCCCCCCCTCCCCAGAGATTTCTGTGAGGCTTCGGATAACACCCAGCTGCACACCTGCTGAACTTTGTGTTTGTCTGAAATTAATCATGGACACAATCTCCTTGCCTGCCGTATTTCCTTTGTTATTGTACCTAAATGTGCTCTGATATGGTTTTTACTGAATCACGCGGTGTCTTGAAGACAAAATGTGATTCATCTTTTTTTAATATCAATGCTGTGAATCCCAGTGTTTCTGCCTGTTTTTC